>PVLD010022326.1:0-29542 GCA_004027595.1 Dinomys branickii | reverse complement strand
TTTCCCACGTCTCGCCCCGGCAGCCTGGTCCGCCCTACCACATCTCCCCCGGCATCTCAGAGAAATACGCCCAGTTTAAACTTCCCAGCCGAGGTTCCGGCATTCACGCTCACCAAGTCTGTCTCGAGCTGGTGGTGTTTATTAAGGAGGTTCGCTCCCTTGCTGCTCACCCGGTCGCCATCTTCCCCGGATCTTCTAAGTTAGTTTAAATAAATAGTGGTAAAAGGGACATCTGTGTGTAGATTTCTATAGTTATCTTATTAAAAAGGAATTGTTCCCCTTTATTCCCCCTGCCCTTTTTGTTTCAAAGTATGTACAGCTTATTCTGCTATTAAATATAGCATCATACAATCTTGTTTTGAAATTTTACGTCGTTTTTATAGTTTATTCTTATTTTCTTTAAAATAAAAATAAACATAGCATCACAGAAAGGTTCATATCAGAAGATAAAGCTGGTTGTAGCTGCCCAACTTCTTATTTGTCCTCCCTGTTTAGTAGATTCCATGCTGGATGCTGAGCTAAACAAGTCAAACATCTCCAATTGCCTTCCACTGCTGGGCGAAAGTGTTGCTGGTGGTGCATATTTTGTGTTTAGGAAAACTACTGATGTACTTGGCAAAGCTTGGCTTTTATGTATGTGGGGCCAAAAGAGTCATGAAATCATATTATCTTGTACTCATCTGACTCATTACATCCCAGGATCCTCAGAGCTCTGCTGACATGCTGGAGTCACTGCCTGGGCAGTTAGTGGACCAGATACATACGCTTTGAGCTAAATGAAGACGCACATCCAGTGTATCTTAACGACATACAACTAATCTTGCCAAGATAAAGCAGTAGACTCCAAAGTAACTGTTTTGCCAAGTGAAACAATATACAGATGACAAGGTAGTTAAAAGTAAAATAATTTGGGGCAGGAAGAATGAAGAAAATTTAGTTAAGGTGTTCTATATTCTCCAAAGTATTTTATTTTGGGACTGTTTGACTGATACCTTAATCTGATGATTCTAAACAATTTTTCATTACTATGCTATTTGCTTCCTTTACTTAATCTGACCCTCGTAGAATAGATAGGCCCTTGAAATTCAGAGCTTGCAGATACAAACCAAGTAGGTCAATATTTTTGTTAACAAAGGACTAGTGACTTTTGCATTAAATTTCAATTCATTTTTCCATTAATAAATATGAAAATGTGGAAAGCAGAGGGATCTGATAGAATCATGAGTGGGAGGGCTTCCTTTTTTCTGAAATCCTGTGTAAAAGACCTTATGTTCCACAAAAATCTGTCCACTTCACAAAAAAGGCCCCCACACACCAATTTTAACATTAGACTAAACTAAAATAAATCAGAAAAAAATTAGGCTGGTGTACAACTCAGTAGAAATACATGAACAGTGAAAAAATATGTAGTTAGGTCTATATGTTGTTCAGGTTTTTAGCATCTTGGATTGTTCTTAGCTGAACTGAACACAGGCAGAAATAAGAAAATACTTTCACAACCCGGAATGATAGAAACATAATTTTAATATTACCAAATGACTATTTTATAGTATTCTTTAGTTTTCCTATATCTGTGTCAAAAGTGCAGGTGTATAAGTTTTAAAATTGTGTCCACAAGAAATTTAAAATTTTAAGTTTTAAAATATTAAAATTTGTCTGTTATAGAAGGTTTTTGTTGTAAGCCTAAATCCTGCAGAAACGGAAGGCTTGTAAGTGTGCGTTTGTCCGTTTCCTTCCCCTTTCCCTATGAATTTTCAACTTTTGTGTGCATATTGAGGTTTTTTGTGCTTGTGACTATACATAATTTTTGCTGAAATGGAAATTGACTACATGCTGTCCAACAAAATTTTTTACATAAAATTTCTTTGCTGTGTGCATCCATATGTGTTGCTCTGTGAAGTTGTAAAGAGAAAATGCAGTATTTTTCTCTCGAGGAACCCTAGATAATTGAGTGGAAGTGTGAAATGGAAAATTTCTGCATTTTTCTTCAGAAAATTAACGTTGGTATCATTCCACCTAGAGGGGAGTTGCAGTCCTTCACAGTTACCGCATAGCTTGGCAGAGTTCAAGAGCCAAGAGAGTAGAGTATGTGTTAAGGACTAGCCTGGGAGAATAATCAAGTGTTAGCAAGAAGAGAGGTGACTGTTGTCCCTAGCCCTGCAGTGTTCTTCTTGGTTCCCCCCTTTCACATTAAATGTCAGAAGGAATATTTTAGTGGGATAAACAAACCTCTTGGTCTTCAGACTGTGTGTTTTTAAATGCCAGTATTTACAGGGCTTGGCTGAGAACAGAGTGCCCAACCCTGGATGCCTTAGGGAGCCGTGGGCCCTTCTGCCAGGAAGAGGGAGTCTCCGGTCTCAGGAGAAGCCGTCTTTAGGGACAGCCACTCCATATAATGGCTGCCAACAATTAGTTTATGCCCAGACAATCTTGCCAGAGCTATCTAGGTCATTTCAGACAATACCACCCAGGGTGTACTCCTGGTTAAATCATTATTTTGAGGTGGCTTGAATAGTTACAGAGCTAATATCTTGGCATCACCTTGTGGTTTGTTGACCACTGCTTAATATTCTAACATGCTTGGTTTCTGTGATACTTTCCTCCAAATAACTTCATGTTTGTCGTAGCCTGCTGTGTTTTCCACAGAGATGAGGTAATGAAAATTGTTCTACTAATTAACATGATGCTTTTTAAATGCTATGCAGAAAATTCATTATGATTTTACTAAAAAGGTTTTACAATTAGACTTAAATTCATCTTCCTATTGATTTTATATATTTGCCTCCCTTTGCAATTCATATCTGTGTGACACACATTTAATCAAAGTGTATATATAATTTTGTTCTTTTCACTTATGTTGACTTCTAATCATTTCTTTATGTTAGTTCAACAGAGTGACATTTTCCACATTTATTAACCTCTTAACAGTACATTATAGTGCAGCGCTAATTGTTAGAAGGAGTGCTTATACTGACCTGAAATTGATGTGATTATGCATCCATTATCGTTCTCAGTCCTGTGCCATAGTGAGGTGTCTCCTCCTTGGATCTGATAAAATTGATAGGCACCCTCACCCGGTTTTAAGACACTGGGAAACTGTATATGCTGTTTTGGAAATATTCAGCATTCTAAGGACTGTTTCCCTAGCTTTGTCAGAGGGTTAGAGGTCTCTGATTGCTTAAAAACCAGATTTAACTGTGTTAACTTCATTCCATGACTGAAATGGATGAACAGATTAAATAAGTTAAGTGGGTGCCAAATTAGGCTCATAAAGTTAATGAGATTTAGAGTCAAAATCTAATCCAGGACTTTGGACTACCAGTGTTTGGTGTTTCAGTATCATGGGCTCATGTGACTAGGCAAGCTATCAGGAAATCCTGATAGGAATTTAAGATTAAGGATTTAAAATTAAAACTTTGAGGTACATTAATTTTTAACCTGGGTAATATTAAAATACTAATGCCCGCACCTTATTTGGAGAGACTTTGATTCTGTTAAGCTGACAGGACTAAGGTTCAAGTCAAAGTGTAGCAAAAGTTGATTGCAAACCACTGAATTTGAAGCTTCAATGAATCACATAGGGACACACAATTGACACTATTCTCATATGGGGAGATCAGATACTCCCCTCTGTGTACCTCCATCTTACCTACAGTAAGAATATTTTACCTATTACATAGATAATCCCCAAGTAAATATTTTTAAAAAAGTAATGTAGTTTTTTTAAAACATTACTGTTTAAACTATTTCTTCTTCAAAACAGGCATGAAACAGTAAAACAGTTTACTTTGATAACACTAAGACAAAAGTTAAGTCTAGCTAGGAGTCAATGGAAAACAGTTTTTATCCTAAAGTGGTAAATTAAGGATAGAATATATATTAATTATGCATTTAATAATGAAGAAAATGTACATTATATTAAGAAATATAAAACTTTTAGCAATCAATTTTATATTTAGGTTTTCTAATTCACTACTTTTTTGGGTCATGCAAGTTATTTTTTCACATTGTCTACAGTATGTAAGTTTGGCAAAGAATGCTGAATTTCCATGAGAAAGTTTCATATGTGTGAAAGGAATCAGATTTCACTACAGATCTAGTATTGAAACAGACAGAGCCATATCAGTTAAACATTCTGTATTCTTATTATGCATTGTTATTTTATTTTAGCAGAGAAGAATTAAGAATTAACCATGCTCAAAAGTAGTTCTAGATGAACAAAATGCCAATCTGCTTTTGTTACCTGACTTAATCATTTTTGTAATTATTTCCAAAAATATATTTTCTTTAGTATGTAAGGCAGTTCAGCAATCTTGGGACCTCCTATAGATCACAGACACACAGATGCTAAGGGAAAAACCAAACCTGAGTGCAGGAAATGGGCAAGGGGCACGTGCTTTGTTTCAGTGGTATCGTGGCAATGAACGACATCAGTTTCTCTCTATGTACAATTTTTGACATAGTCAAACTTCTAAAACATATTTATTTATTTATTTATCTTGCTACCAGCAATCAAACTGAGGAACTCACACTTGCCAGGTGGGCCCTGTCCCACTAAGCTATATCCCTAGCCCACTAAATGCTTAATAAATGTTTTAGTGGGCAAAGGGGTAAGTAAAAGAATGAAAACGCAACCTCAGCAATCTGTATCGCAACTAACACAGAAACGCTGCCTTATTTTAAATCAGAGTTTTATGAGATATTGTGAGAGAAAACATTCAAAAGAGAAACAGAAGGCAGATCACAAAGTCCAGTAGAGACAAGACTTAGACTAACCAGATCAAATCCAAGGTTCCCCTCATCCTAGCAAGGGGACTCGGTCCTGACTCTCTCTCTCTGGGCTTCCTTCTCCTTTTGGGGAATATGAAGCTTAGGTATTGCACTCATTTACTCATTGTGTTGGTTACTTTTCTTATTGCTGGAAAAAACACCAAACACCCACAATTTAAAGGAGGAAAGGTTTGTTTTAGCTCATGGTTTATAGAGGTTTTCAGTGCATAGTCAGCTGATGCCGAGGAGGGTGGCGTGGCGGAGGAGAAGCAGTCCACGGCAGGGCAGACAGAAAGCAGCACCCTTCCTTCTTTGTTCCTTCTATTCCACCCAGGCTGCAGGCTTGTTGACTGGTGCCCCCCACACCCAGAGTGGGTCTTCCTTCTTCAATAAATCCATCCTCCATACCCAGAACTCCGGTAAACCAGTCGGTGGATTAATGCAGTATTACATACACATGGTCCAGGAACACACAACGTGATCCAGCCATTCCCCAAATCCCTACTTATGAATACACGAGGCCTTGGGGGTCCAACTAAATATAAGTCAAACTGCTCATTGAGCCAGTTTTTTGCTGAATGATTCTTTACTATTGGTGACTTTGCTGTTTCAAAAAGCAAACCAGATAAACCATATTGTCCTCCTGGTTCTGACAGTTTGGAATGGAAGGGAAATTCTACCAGTAACACCATTGAATGTAATTAATATTTGGAGGCTGTCCATTTCTCCTCCAGACCAGAGAAGCCAGGGGGTGCCTGCAGTCGCCAATCTCTGGGTGGCCTCAGGGACACTCTTTAGCATTTTTATTCTTCCACTCCCTGTATGGTGAATTATATCTATAAATCGACTCCATTTTAATAATTGTTTCTTCATTGAATGCTGTTTAATAAAGCTCTGATAAGCATGGTAGAGGGAAGCCCTGTGTTAGAAAAAGTCAATGAAATTTCACCCCAGAAGTCAAATTTAGGCTAAAATCTCAATGTGAATAACCATATATTGATGTAATAATTTAAGATATTTCAGGTCACAAGGCGGAAGACAGTGAGGTACACTGAGGAACTAAAGATGTGACTGACTAGAATATGAAGTACAAGAAAGCGAGAAATGAAAGGTGCACAATACTAGAAGCCCTACAGTCTTTCTGGGTCTGGAAGACATTGCAGTGAAATAGCAGGAGTACTTGTGCTTTTTGAAGTCAATGTCTGCCGTGTGTAGAATTACTTGGAAAAGAGGCGGGGAACCACTTAGACGGCTATTGGAGATAGATGGTGACACTGGTGTGGAGGTGAGCACACAGAAAATGGAAAACGATGAAGCAAAGTGAGAGGGAGAGTTTGCATGTCTTGGGAATCAACTGGCTCTAGGAGACAAAGTTAGAGAAGGAGTTAGAATCATTCTCAGTATTCAGACCAGGGCACCTTGGTGGATTGAAACCAGCAAGAGGAAATATTAGAGGGGGAAGAGTTCCATGCTTGAGTTTGAGGACTGTGAAGGTATCTGCAGGTGAACTTGTCCAAGAGCCAAGTAGACGAGATCTATTGGCTGCTCAGGAAAGAGCTCTGAACCAAAGAAATTGATTGGGACCTGTTCATCCACATATCCATGGAAGTACTTTAAGTCATAAGTAAGGTTAGAAAAACAGGCCTGTCTCAGTCATGAGAGAGGCCAACATTTGAACGGGAGGGTAGAGGAAGTGACTGAAAAACCCAAAGAAGTAAACAAAGGGTTAAGAAAAAATACAAGAAAATTATGGAAAGAAACTTTTCGGAAAGGAAGGAGTAACATCGAGTTTTGGAAACATTCATTGGATTTAGTGAAAAATAGATAATTTGTTGACTTGGTAAGAGAAATTTGTCTATTGGTGGGAGCAGAAACCAGACTGAGGTGGGCTGAGGTATAAATATGAATTTCTTTTTTTTTTTTTTTCCGGTACCGGGGATCGAACTCAGGACCTTGCACTTGCCAGGCAAGCGCTTATGCCACTGAGCTATACCCCCAGCCCCCTGAGGTATAAATATGAAGACAGAATTAATGTCATGGATATAAACAAGATTAAGAAATGAGGCTCAGGGTGAAAAGGAAGTAATAAGAAGCACTATTGTAGTAGAGATCGAGGGAGTTTTTTTTGAATCCTTATAAAAAAGGATTTGGTGAAGAGGAAGAAAACAATAATGGGTGTAGCGGAACTTCTGAGGACAAATGTGTCTGAGGTTAACAAGAGGTCAAACAGAGATGATTAAAGTGTGTGTCGATGAGATTTTCACTCTTGTGGCGGGACATGGATAATGTTCCCTTTTAGTGATCACTATTTGCTTTATGAATAGGAATATCTGCTGGGGGGGGGGAAGGGGAGCAAAGTGTTTGAGAAGAAAGAAGAAAAGGACATTTGCTGTGGTCTCTGTGGAAAATGGGGCAGAAAACGGATTAATAGTTGTTAGAATTTAAAATGTAAATGTGGCCCTGAGCTGTAGATGTTTGTTAGCAGCCCTGCCTTCCTCCTTTGCACTTCCTTCCAACCTCTGCAGACCCTGCGGTCACCTGCTGGCCACTGGATGGCAACAGTGCTCTCTGTGCCACCCTGCAGACCTGCCCCATGTGAGTGTATACCGATGGACTGAAAAATTAAGCAAACTTCCTAGTGTGAAGCCAACTTTCTTTTTAAAGAAAAAAAAAATCCTAGGTAACCCATTGCTCAACTTATATATACCACTCACAGGGCAGAGAAAGACTGTAGTGCCGCAAAAACCTTCACAAATTGATGATTTTCTTTCATACTAAGTGTATTGTTCACAACATACCCTCTCTTCCAAATCTTTGCTTTAACAATGCTAATCAGCTGGCGCTAGAAGATCATTTCCACAGCCAGAATAAAGCTTTTGGCTTAGCATTTTATCTTAAAATAAACCAGAAATTTCATTGCTCTGGATGTAAGGATAACATATATAACCAGAAAGCTGGAAACATAACTTAAATGACAAATACCACACCGCAATTGCGTTCTGCTAGGCAGCTGCCATTTGACAAAGGCAGTTGTGCCCTTGAGTAACTGCCGTGCTGGATGTTAGTCTCAGCCTACTTTGTAAGTGTTGCCATAGCGTGTTAGCTGAAGTGCTTCAGAGAAGTCATTCCATGGAGTTTCCTTGCTGTTTCATGGTTCAGATTGAGAATATTGCATCTGTGAGAAAGGAGGTAGACCGGAAAGCAAGTGACTTTTAACTGCTTCTGTTCATCACCATCCCATGACATAGATTTAAGACAGAGAAAACCTATGTCGAAAATACATATTTGCAAAGTATGAAAAATAAACATGTTCTTTTGACTACTCTCCCCCAGTCATTTGATGAATTTCCCTGTTCTTTGAAAGAAGTCACAAATGCTACGTGTAAAAGGATTTGTGATAAGTAAGAACAGGGAGGCAAACACGGGAGTTTAGTGTAAATAATACAAAGGCTCCCAAGTAAAGGAAGTAATGCTCACGTACAGTGAGGTCGAGATTGCATTGAGTGGGACAATTGTTTAAAAATTAATTTCTTACTTTTGATTGGACTTGGGAAGGAAACTGCATAAGCTTAATATGAAAATGGACTGTGGAAAATTGCTGGCACAAGATTTTCCTGGGTCTGAATATTTCTGGGGAATGAATTTAGATTTGGAGTGACCAAACAATTTGCCTTCCAGTAGCAAAAGGAAGCCTACTAACAATTTCACAAGGAAACAGGAGGAAAGGCAGCACTAGGTGCAAAGCAGGACTATTTTAAGTAAGCCAGGAACGTTCAGGTCTTAGCAAAAGCCCTTGGCTGAAGAGACACTAACTCCTCACACTGCAGTATGAACTCCAAGGAGAGTCAATAATTAGTCTTGGTGCATCAAAAGCATTGTTTTCCCACCAATAGTTTCATATTTGTTTATTTGAGGTCAGGAGGCAACTCGCAGGCTGGAGGTAGTGAGCTGTGAAACGCAGCCCTAGGGAAAGGCTTCCTGTGGCTGATATGGCCAACCTATAGCATTTGCTCCTCTTTTTTCTGTTTTTAGAAAAAAAAAAATGCAACTGAGAGCCACGACTATAAAATTTTGAATTCTGGCTACAGTCACCTCTGAATTTTAATGCGTTATTGAGATGATACTGGAAACAGTTCCCCAATGGATTGAAAAATGCTAGAACTGCATGTCCAGCTCAAACCACACTTCCTCGCTCCCTAAGTAGTAGAATGACACTAGGGCAGAGGCAGCGAGGAGACCAGAGCCAAGGGGCCAGACAAGGGCTGTGGTGAAGGGAAGTCAGGCAAACCGCACCAGCCTGGCAGAGGAGTGCGTGGGCACCACACAGAAATTCCTGCCTCAACTGGCAAGCAGAGAGTCTCCCAAAAGTTCATTGTTCAAAACTTTGCAAAAAGTTAGAGAAGTTTCTGCTTTAATTTATCGACTATCTTAGTCTTTACTAACTCAAAATCCCTTGGTCAGCCTGCCTTGAGTAAAGGAAATACCAGTGTATTCTGTCCCTCTGCCCCTGCCTGCTGGCCTCTTGCACCATTTTGTCTGTTTAGAGTAGTTAGGCTGAGAGAACAAACCACCTTGATATTCTGTCCACTGCAACCACTGTTTTCATCCCTGCTTCTGTTACATTTCCTTGGCTGATGACCCAAACCTCTGTGTTCTTTAAAAACCTTTTCATCTTGGAACCAAGTTGGACGAAGAGCCCGCGCTGAGATGAGCCTGTGCTGAGTGGCGAGATGGCAAAGCCACATGATGGCTTTAAAGCCTCTGCTCGGAAATGCCAAGATCTCTTCCACTCATAGGCCATTGACTAAAGCAAGTTGCTGCATGGCCAGGCCTGACATCAGGGCAGAAAGGCGAGAAAACCCTCACATAGTTTGGTAATAACCCAGCTTATCACTTTCCTCCGAGTTAATTTGAAAGGGTAAGGGTTTAAGCATGCATCTTATGCACGGGTTATAATGCTATCATTCTTACAAATTGCTGCTTATTTTCTTCTTGCGTAAGTAACTCACTCATCTACGTAGTGTTGCTTTCTGACTTAGTACTGTGTTTGGTCTCAACTATGGGCCTTTCAAAAACAGGAACACCATGGTACTCATCTGTGTGGTTGGCACAGAACAGACACCCTAGTCGGTATTATTGACTATTAAGGCATAAATTGAGGGAGAAGTAGTGTTTCCTTTGCTTTTTCTGCATTTACACCTTGCTGCATCCCCAAAAGCAGTCTTACAAAAGAAGTAGAAATCACAGTGAAAGCTTGAAGAATGGCCTGAAGTTTATTAAGTGGAAAAGTATGGACAAGCAAATCTAGGGAAGTCAAACCTGATCAATGTACTTATAGTCTTGTTACGTGAAGGTAGAACTCATGAACTTTGAATTGCGAACCTAAGTTCACATGACGTTGAGGCTGGCCACTGGCAAACCAGCCCATCTTCACAGTGCTGGAGAACTGGGTGATAAACTGTCAGTGTGATGTCCTCCCTTGATAAATCTGACCCTTACCAGGTTCTCTCAAGAACAAATCTTCAGTTCACCTGTGCAGGCGATGCCAAGTCACTAAAGGAACACGTAAAGCAATAACTATTTTTCATCCTTAATGTGACATTCTATTGATTGCATACTCAGTTAATAGCTGCCCCATCAAAAAGTTTAAAGCAGGAACAACTGATATTGCCTCTGGAAGATATACGTATTTTACTTTACTATTTTTAAAAACATGATTGGAAGAGAAAAGAGGGAATTGATTTAACTAGAACACAGCAGAATGTACATATGATATAGTGGAATTTGAACCTGCTTAAATAATGCTTGTTGAAACCTCCAGATTAGCAATGTTTGAGGGGATATTGTTACTGTTTTAGTATTTTTTGTTTTAATATTTTTAGGAGTCCCCTTCTGAATGGAATGTCTATGGAATTATATACAACTATGTCCAGTTGAGAAGGTCTTCATATGCATAGTAGAAGTAGCCTACAATGACGGTTTTTAATATTTTATATATAATAGTATATATTATATAATGCATAGTACAATGACAAAATTAAAACTTTTAGAGCTATTTTCCATTGAAAATTTCTATACTATGCTCCCAAGAAAATATTTCTGTTTTATTAGAAACCAAAACTGGTAAACTATTCTTGATCAGTTATTTAGTTATTAAGCCTTCTGACTTTAAACCAGCCATGGCAATTGCTTTGTACCTAGTCAGCGCTCAAGTAGTTATGAACATAGAGGTAAAGTTACCAGTGACAAAAGATAGCTTTAAAATCACTGCTATGCAGAATAGTATTATTTTTTAGTATTTCTAACCATTAAAAATAAATTATATTTGACACATAAGGAATTATTGTATTTGTTCAGGGTGCCCTCTTACACACACACACACACACACACACACACACACACACAGAGTATAACATACATATATGAAGTAAACGTAAGTACTGACTATGAATTTTCCTCTAATGAATCTGTAAAATTAATTAAAACTAGCTTGAACCTATGCCTGCATGTTGCCTGAAACTACTCTTTGCAAGGCTATCATTTTTCCATCGTGTTAATTTTTCTGCACAATGTCAAAATTTTTGACACCATCAATTGGTAATATCAAGGTCATGTGTAAAGGCTTCTTAGAGTCTCAGTAAATACTTGATTTTCTTTACAACTACAGGCTCTATGTACTCAGGCATCTTAGTTAGAGGAGGTCAATTTAATGATGTATCAAGGTTGGAGACAGAGCAGTCAGAAACTTTAGACATGCAACCATAAACCAGGTGAACAAAACATGTCAGGACCTTGGGGAAAGTAGTTCCTGGTATGAACTGGATATATGTTTAATGAGTGCATGAAAAATACACTATTAAATAATATTCCCTTCACTAAAATTGACTATATGTGTTGATTTTGGTTTCAGTGCATGTCTGTATTGCTAAATGAACACAGTTTTTGATAACATGGCAGAAAATTTTTCATACATAACAAATGAGGTAAGTCCAGTGGGACTGGAATTCAAGCTAAGTTCTTTGTAAAGGATTGAAAATAGTTGCTGGAAATGGCAGGCGAGTTTTGAGAAGACCAGGATGCACTCTAGCTACAGTGTTCATGTCTCAAGAGTTGGACCCAGTGATGAGAAGTTTACTTTCTCCCCAACTCACTTTTGCTTGAGTTGTATTCGAGCCAAATGCTCATAGAAGCCAGGAGGAAATGTAGCCAACATAGGTGATTTCATGGGGCTTGTCACCTGACCCCAGGGCCCCTGGCCTTTCTAAAGGAGTATTCCACACTCTGTTCCTATTTGTGAATTTTTCAAAAGCAGCCCAGTTTCAACTTTTATGTAAGTTTTCTCGTGTGCTCTACATGAAAGAGTTAACAGTTTGTCGATAACAGGTCTGATGGTTTACGTGTGATCCAAGGATCAATTCAGCTGCTCCATTCCACACTTCTTTCATGCCATAGGACTGTCTTTTGTCTCCCTTCTGTGTCAGCAATGTTCTCCAGCTTATGCCCAGCTGTGAGCACTGTGCTTTGTCCCCTAAAGCTTCGTGGGCTGGAAACTGGCAGAGTAAGAGGTAGTGGGTACCAGAGGTAGAGCCTAGAGGCGATGAGGTGACAGGGGTGCTGCCTTCTGAGTGAACCAGAATCAGTGAATCACTGATCTCTCAGTCAGTTGGTTCTCATAAGAGTGGGTTGTAGGGCTGGAGGTACAGCTCAGTGGGCTAAGTGCTTGCCGCTGAGCACTAGGGCCCTGAGTTCGATCCCCGGTCACGGAAAAAAAAAAAAAAAAAAAAAAGGGGAACCATCGGATGGTTCCTTCTAGGGGCTGGAGGTACAGCTCAGTGGGCTAAGTGCTTGCCGCTGAGCACTAGGGCCCTGAGTTCGATCCCCGGTCCCGAAAAAAAAAAAAAAAAGAGTGGGTTGTTATAAAGGATAAGACTGCCCCCTCTCGCCTTCGGGCTTCCTGCCTCACTGTGATTGGTCTCTCACACACTTCTACCATTGTAATGCTATTCATCAGAAGGTGCTTACCAGAGCTGGGCAGAAGCTGTTATCTTACCCTTGAACTACCCAAACTGCGAGCTAAAGTAATGTATTTTCTTTATAATCTATGTAGCTTTGGGTATTCTGTTATAGCAATGGAAAATGGACTAATGCAATGAGTGGGTCTCAAATGCTGTAGCCCGTTCCTAGGTATTTATCTGATTGGGTGGATTTGATTAGTGTATTCAGTACTTGTGTAAAAATGTCACACTGAACCATATTAATGCTTGCAATGAATACATTTGAATCAAAATGAAATGTAATAAGAAAAGATAAACCTCCAGGGAGTCTCTGAATCTTCTGACTGTGTGCTAAAGCTGAAAGGCAATTTACCATATTATGAACTCATAAGCAGTAAGGTTACTGGTTAAAGTCACATTTTCATGTAAACACGGTGACATAAGGAAGGCATGAGAGAATGAGTTTAAATACTTTCTAACCTGATGTCAAATAGTTCAGCTTTGTTAATTTATCGTAGAGGACTGCAGCCTCAGCACTACCCTGTGCTACCACCTCGGCAAAGGTGTACGTTTTCTCTTTTCTGTGCTTTTTTCTGACTCTCCAGATTAAATTCAGTAGTTTTTTTTCTTTGTTGCCTGTTTTGTCACCTTTTCATCTGAAGGGTCAAGAGAATGAAAGAGGATGCTTCTCAGCTGAGCAGGCTTATTTCTTAGAATAGATGAGAACGAAAACATAAGCCAGGGTTAAATACCCACTCCTCCAACAGACATGTGTGGCTTATAAAGCACGCTTCATTGAATAATTTAGAATGTGCTTGCACCGTGTGTCTTCTTGTAGCTTAACACTGTCCGTGATAGCAAAATAATCCCATGTTAAATAAATTCTAGATGTGACACTATTACTTATAGTAGTGCTATAATAGCACTGACATTGGTAATTTAGATGACCTAGACTCTTCATTCTCCATGTTTGAAGGAGAGCAACTGAGTAAATGCTTTTGGCTAAATGGAAGATGCAGTTCAGGAGTAAAGGAAATAATATACAGATCACCAGCATGTGCCATCGTTGAAGGTAACAGCAAAAACTTCAGGTATAATATTTGCTATTATCACTTATTCCTTGTGTCAGTCCATAGGAGAAATGATCAGACTGTCATGTTCATACTGTAGAAACTATGCAGTTGATTTTGCTTTAGGGTTCTGTTGTTTGCCTGAAATTATACAGCACAAAATTGTCTAGCAGTTTCCCTGAGGGTGGGTTTTGATTTTTGCTTCTCCTGAGCTTCTGTAACATTTGGGTTTGGGCTGTGTACTATGCACTATTTCACGTGCACTGCAAATTTATCCATGTATTTTAGGCTTTTCTTCTCAAAAATATTGTAAATTTTGAGGGCAAGACCATTTCATTCCCCTTTTGTTTCTCTGTTAGGTTTTTATATGGGCCAAAATCATGATTGCTGATCAATTTTTAATGATGTAAAGCAGCAAGAAATGTAAGTGTTTCTTCCAGTAGCACAGAGTGAAAATCTTAATGGTCAATGATTCCTTCACCTCACACTGAGGTCAGGGGTGTTAATCATCTGCCCTAACCTTGAGCTGTGCAAGTGTGAGCGTCTATGGCAAGAAGGCATGCACGGAAGGACCCTCAAGGACATTGCTCAGTTCTTCAAACAAGCACCCAGGGCTTAATGACCTGCTTCTATCAGGTGACCTCTCTATGTCCCAGCATGTGCTGTATTTTCTCATGAAAAATCATATCCTTCTTTATCACCTGAAAGAGGATGAAGTACAGTAGGTATCATTATTTGTAAAACTTATCCATCAAATCACTCCTGTCTTCTCAACCCCAGGTAAAATTGTACCACCTACTTAAACATTTATACTCCATTGCATTTGATTCTTCTCCTAATTTTCTCTCAGTGTCATGCTTACCACTGAGTGTAGGCTCTGTGTAACTAAAGTGTATGCAATGGGAGAATGAGCTCAAAGAGCCTGATGCTACAACGCAACCTCTTGCTTTGTATTAAACTGCAAACTTGATGATTTGTCACTAACTTGTCTGTGATGTGTGTTTGACATTGGCAAACCACATTTTTGTTCCTCAGTATTTGGCTGTTATTTGATACTCCCCACAAGTTGCTTTGCTTTGGTCCCAACTAATTTTTTTTCACATTACCCAATTTGCTATCTGCCTTCAAAGATATTGTCTCTCCTTTGTTTTACTTCTTTTACAGGGAGCTGTGAGTCTCGTTAACAAAATTTCTGATCTCACCAGCCATTGTTATTATTTGTACTTCCTCATTTCCACAACAGTAGTCATGGTCTTACTGTCAGTTCTCTAATAAATCCAGAAAACACTATAGCAATTGCACATTTCATTTCATGTAGTGCTTTTAAAAGATTTCTTGTGGTATTACTGTAGACATAGCAACTGTGTAGGTAGATGCAAGTACAACTAGTATTGTTTGTTACTAGTTGAATGATAACAGATGAAGAACACCAAATAAAGGTTAAATATGTCCTAGATGTTGATTATTCATCCAGTCAATCAAATAAACATGAACATGGATTTGAATGAGATGATGAACATAATAAAATACAAAGTCAGGATCCACAATTATGTATGTTTACTAATAAAATTAGCTGTGCACTTGAGTTCCTAATTCATACAAATTGAATAATGGGTATATGAATTAAGAATATGTGGAGGATTCTTCCTTAGGCTCATTCACACATGTATGGTGAACAGAAATATGGAGCTCACTGTCTCTCTCTGCTCAGCAATAATCATATCATCCCTGGATGTGGGGTTAATTTCAGGTTCTGGACTTTAAAACAAACCAACAAGTGGGAGTCTTTCCAGCCCCATGCTGCCTGGATGGTGAGGCCCCTGGAAGTCAGGACATGATTGTAACAATCAAGGGAACAGAGGTTATGGAATCTGAAAAGGTAGGAGGATAAAATGCTCCATTTAGACAATCAGGGAACTTTCCTATTCCAAACTCTTTAGGCTTACTTTTAATTAAGGAGTAGTACTTTTAGGGAGGTGAAATTTAGCTTGATATACAGAACTTTTTAGAGCTAGGCATGAGACTATACAGCTGTAATCCCAATTCTCAGAAGGCTGAGGCAGGAGGATCACTGCAAATGTAGAGCCCACTTGGGCTGCACAGGGAGTTCTAGGGCAGCCTGAACTACATAACAAGATTCTATCTCAAAAAACAAAAACAGAGAGAGAGAGAACTTTTTAAATACTTTAGATCTCTAAGATGTTCAAGCTTTTGCTTCCCACGAAGCAGATTGTTCCTAGTACCCGGAGATTTATTTCTCCTCAGGGAGTCTTTACCCAGCAGAGGAGGATATTTCCAATCACTTCCAATAGACCTTTCAACCGGGAGACTCTTGCCAAGTTCTTAGCATAGTGTATGACGGTGCCACGGAAAGACTCAGTGGACATGTTAGCTGCACTTGCTGCTCTCATGACTAATCCATGAAATTATAACTGGTTATTTGTCTGAGGAGCATAAGAAAAAGATGTCTAAAAGTTTTTAAAGCTGTTTGAAATTTTAGCATCAGCTTCTGTTGCTAAATAATTAAGGTAGCTAATAAGGTCTTAATGCTAATTACCACTGACTTAATTCATGTTCTCTGAAATTGCCTTTACATTCTGTTACCTAGATTGGGGATTCAACCATCAGGTTTAACAGGCAATTCTGTCTCTTGGCTGCTAAATCACAGTTGTTTATATGAAATTATCTAATGAGTGACATAGAAATAGTCCATCAACAAAGGAGTGAACCAAAGCAGAAAAAAAGTGGCTCTCCTGCATTAATTACTAGGGATGTTCCAGCCTAGGACTTGTACACCTTAATCATGGTTATAGGTCATGTTAACTTGATTGGGTTATTTTTTTTTTCCTTAGGTGACAGATTTGCCCTCTTCACATTGCTGCTAATATCTGATCATTTACTGTCTTATTTACTCAGCAAACATTGCACCAAGCACTTCCCATGCCTGCATCTGCTTCCTTACATCTAGATGGTCTTCTTGTCCCTGTGTCTCTTTCTGAGGCATGCATCACAAGAAACCCAGCCCCTTAGCTCATCCACCCCTGAGGTACAATCCCTTCTTACCCCTCTGCCTGCACTCTTTGCGTCCATTCCCATCTTTCTCCCCATCAAGTTTCAGCTGTCGTGAATATTTTGCCTACTGATAGGTCCATCTGCCTATCTCTACTGAGATGTCAGTTCCATGAAGGTGGAACTGTGTGACTGTTTTGTTTGCTACTGGATGAATTCCCACCTTGGAAAATAGCAACTTGATAAATATTTGTTGAATGAGTGAATAAAGCTTTAGTATCCTGGAAACTGCTGCTGGAAAAATGCAGTTTCTCTACCCTGGTTGAATGAGGCTTTCTGGCATCTCAGGGTAGTCCAACTTGGCTCTGGAAGCAACATGCTTGTTTATAGCCTCTCCGTCTATTATAAATAACTCAGAAGTTCTATTTAATGAACTTAGCAATACACAGGTGTTTAACAGTGATAAGGATATTTCACAGCTATAAGGATTTGAATGCAGGAAGGTAATTTCTGTAGTGTCTAAATTTAAAAATAATCTAAGTTGGTATTTACCTGCCCAATATCCATGAGGATCATTCCCTGACTTTTTGTCTCTTCTCTCCATGTATTCAGTCAGATTTAGCCATGAATTTCCCTATTATTTTTTTTTTGAGTCATTGATACAAACCCTAGAAGAATTGGGTACAGGTACAGATTTGGAAAAGCAGTGTTGAATAAGACTCAGGTTTTGCCTTTGAGCTGCTTCAGTCCAGTACCTGAGTTAACCTTGTAAATGTGCAGTTTCAGAGTCAAGTGATGACCAGATAATTTATAATCTATGCAGTGATGTTTAGGAGAGTAAAAGAAGCACTAGCTAATAACCTTGCACAATAGCTGTATACTATTCAAGCAAGCAGATGCATGGGGTCCCCTATATTGAATGATCAATGAAGACAAAATATGAGTTAAAGTCTTTTTTGTGACATATATTTAGTGCAGAGAAGTAAATTCTAAGGCAGAGAAATATATTATACAGCACTATGTATAGAGAAATTATTGTGGACTATTGAGAATTTAAAGATAAGAAAGCAATGGATCTGCCCACCTTGCTGTTCATAGTCCATGCTAGAAAAGAGAACATTGAAAATACAACATCAGGCATAAAATGATAGTGTAGGCTGAGTGTAAGGTTTATGTGAAATTAGCTAGCCACAAATAAGGTCACTGATGCTGTACCACTTTTATTTCTATCTCTATTGAAGTTAATCCTGACATGATATGTGAATTGGATTTCAAATGATTTTTTTTCCTAGATAGAGTTGTCTCATCTCCTTCTTGTACATATGTAAATTACATGCTCAACAAGTGCTGACAACCTAGCTAAGTACAAGTCAGATTGACGTATTTTTTTTTAAGTGATTTGGCAAACAAGTCCAGAGCAATATTTGCCAAAGACACCTCCTCTTTACTCAGCTAGCTGCTTGACAGAGTAGGAACTTACAGCGTGAATACTTTTCATCTTGTGATTTTATAATGACATAAGACATTTAATTATTTGGACCTGAGCTTAAAGTGTTTAATTCTTTCCACGGGCTCTTACTGTTAGGAATTCTTTGGCAAGTGAGCATTGGCAACTCTTCACATCTCGGGGAAGAGATTGTGCTTTTTATGTATGAAAGTGTGGGAAGTGGGATAGGACATCTGTCACAGAAGTCATGTTGTCAAAGCCTGTTGTGCACATTAAATAGATTCGTTTCCATTTCCATGCATTCTAAAGCAAAATTCACTCCATTTAACATTCCAACAGCTGATAAAGAGCTTGGAGGCCTGAATCGTGTGGGCCTACTTGGAACTTCAGTGACTGAGCATCAGTTTATCCAGTGGCCTCTACTGCTACTCTAAGTTCAGCCTAAACTTTGGCTTTATAATAGTTTGCTGGAATAGATTTGTTATCTTGTGGGCTTTTGTTGGATGTGAGGGTAGAAACCAACATAGTTCCTTGAACCCGTTAAATAGTACTGGCACCAGGCCTGTCTTCCCGGCCCTCTTTAACAAAACTGAGAAGAAACAAAGCTTATTTAACTACTTGTTTCATGAACTTCCTCTTCCAAAGCCTCAAGACTTTGTCCAAGCGGTCCACTCCCTTCCTGCAGTAGTTTCAGTAAATTTAACTTCATGTGATCAACACCCGTCTGCCGAACTTGAAGGAATTGCTAGTTAAGAAATAAAGTAAGGTTTTGAAAGAAATGGCTCTCAAGGCAGATTTCATTAAAAGGAAAATAAAACTTTGTACTTATGAGCACCTGCTCACCTCAGACTGACCTCCTTATAAAAAAAGAGCATTTGACTTAATCCTGTTGTCCCTGTTGTAAAATTGAGTTAGGCCCACTAATTCCCTGCTTTATAGGTCCTTATGTTCTTTAATTCTAAAAGGCACACAATTCAGTTTATATGGTTTTCACAACTAAGAGATTGTCTTGTCAATAAAATTCCAAAGAGACTATAAATACACCATGGCCTAGAATGTGAAAATCTCTTACCAGAATGGAATATTTTTAATTAGTGAAGATTTTTGTGTACACATGTGTCTTTAATTTCTTAGAGAAATATACTGGAGATTTTTCAACATTGTCATTTTAATGTATTCATGATATTCACATTGATTTGATACTCATATTTTATTTAATCATCTGGACAGTAAGGAAATTTACATCTTTTTACTATTTTGGAATACACTGTGACAACTTTTATGGTCATTAAATCTTTATCTATGCTTATGTACTGTATTTGTTTCTGATAATAGCCACTGTGTACAACTGTATGAAGTGTGATTTCAGAATTTGTAAAGTGGGTTATCACAAAATCCCCATTCATGAACATAAGTAGCTGGCTTTTTACAGAATGAGATTCATTAACAAATAAATATTGAATTTGTTAATGTATTTCCAAAACCAAGAGCATGACACTGTGCTTATTTAAATGGTTCAATAACTACTTTGACAATGGTTATTTATGAAAGAGAAACTGTCAGCCAAGCAAGCACATCTCCCTGGCCTCCAATTAAAATCCATATACCACCCTTTCTCCCTGGAAAAGGTTGTTCCCATGTTCTAGCAGATACTCTTGGCAAAACAGTTCTCTTTTGATAGCCCATGTGGAGTAGCTCTACTACTTAAAATGTATCTTAATAATTAATAGCTTTAATTATTATTTGGGGAAGAGGAGCTTGAAATGCAGTTAATGCCTTTGGACCTTCTGTGTTTTATAACTTCAGTTACCTTATTTAATAAGCAAGTGTGGCTTGAGGTGCTAGAATTATAAAGTGGTGTAAGGCAGAATGTTTGCTTTCAAGACACTATTGTGGCACAGGGAAGAACTACACATGTGAACTGCCGTGACCCTGTGTAAGAGTCATATTCAGGTAGAAAATAGATGAGAGATATCTAAGTAAAACTGAGAGATGGAGGGTGTTTCCCAGATGACACTTAAAAGTGTTCAACAGCAGGAGAGGGGAGAAAAGTGCTCTGGTCAGAGGGCTCATCATCTGTGAAGGCCTCTGGGTGTGAGAGAGACAGTGCACAGGAAGGTCACTGCACGTGTCACCTGGAGCTGGAAGGAGGAGGGAGAACATGGTCTTACCAAATATCTCTGCTGGATTTAGGGACTTAGATTTTGAACACTATCATCAAAGCCATTCAATAATTCTAAGCAAGAGTCTCATGTGTTCCAACCTCCATTTTAAAATGCCCATGGCAGTCAAGGGAGAATCAACTTGAGGAAGAAAAACTGGAAATGTTAACTCTAGCCAAGATATAAAAAAGAAAACAAAAGATAATTAGGAAAGCTATTAAAGAAAATATTACGAGTAGAGACACAAAATGCATAGTCTTGTCTCAGGAGCTAGATTAGCTGGTTGCTAACTCCAGCCACTCACTGAACATCCAGGGCAAGCTCAAGTGTGTGCCTTAATCCCCTGGTACATTGCTTGTCATCTAGAAAAGGAGTATAGCAAGAATGCCCAACTCACAAGAACTTGTGAAACTTGCATGCATTAATTCCTGCCAACAATAGTGCTCAGCATACAGAATGCATGTGATCAGTGTTATCTATCATCATTATTAGTATTCCTGTCTGTAAAACTTGTGACCTAATTAACAGGGATGATCAGATGACTAGTGAATGAATGGTTGGCTAGATGATCACAGTACTGGAGAATACAGGGAAAAATGTGTTCTGGGAGGTCCAGGGGAAAGAATTGATCTGAATTACCTTATGAATGTTTGAACAAGGTATGTGTGGGATTTCCAAGTGGTATATTGTCTTGAGTGGTTGATGAGAACACCAGGAAGAGGTGGACTCTGGATAAAGATATAGAAGTTTTTCAGCACATATGGGACATTTAAAGCCTCTGACTCAATGCACTAAGAATTGTGGAGGGCAGAATGAAGAAAACCTAGAGAAGTGAAAGCAAAGTTGAACCCCAGCAGCACTGGAAACCAGTCAGGGAAGGAGAAAGGAAGAGAACACAGTCTAGGATAAAGGAAATACCAATACACAAGCCAGGAGAAATGTGTCAGTAAGTGCTTGTGTCCTGTGATGGTCACAGACAAATGATACCTGCATGTGCTAAACGTTCTTTGGTTCCTGCAGGGACTAGGGCTCCTTAACTCAGAAGTAAAGCATCTGCCTAGCATAGGCAAGAACCTGGGCTCAGTCCTCAGCACCACACACACACAAAAGACAAAATACAAACCACAAAATGGAATAAAAATTAGGCCAGGGTGGAGCAAAAGGCTGAAAGAACCTTCTTTAGTAAATATTATTTCAATTGCTAGATGGAAAATCCTATAGCCTCAAATTGCTACTTTTAACTGGCTGTTGGTTTTAATTGCTATGCCAGACATGAGCAGCATCACAGCTGATAATGTGCTGATGTTCACTTTTTGATGTTCCAGGTCCTTTAATGTTCTCATGAGTTTACAGCCATGGGGACGGTAAATGAGATCTGTGTTGAGCCCTCAGCCTGTCTGCCACAGAAACCGTAATGTGAAAAACCATGTAAAACATGAATAAGTAGGCCTGCTCATTCTTAGTGTGATTTGAGTTCTACTTTTCTGTAGTTATCTGAGCCTGGATAGTCTGTGGGAAAGAAATACTTAGATGAAATTGTACTCTCAAAAGTGTTCTTATTTTCCCAGAGGTGAAATCCACAACTGCCTTTGTCCAGTCCTAGGGACAAGGATTCATTGAAGACTAGAATACTCAGCTTTCCTTTAAGGGCTACTCCCAGGCTCAGTATTCTTGGCAGGTTGGATTTTAGCAGTAATCCCTTCTCATCCCAATTTAAGTACAAGTAATCCCCCAGGATTCCCTGCCAGGTTTTTGTCAAATTATTGCCCAGTTATAAGCAAAAATGTCCCTGCTAAGAAAAACCACAGAATTTTACCCCCTAGTGGAGACACTTCTCTTTGCATTTGATAGCTCACTCATTAGGTTCTGAGTGTTACGCTTTGTAGGACATTCTTATGTGGAGCAGCTCTTCTCCTTTACAACTGGGCAAAGATCCTAAATTAATTTGCTTTACTGTGCTTTTGCTCTTAGGATTCTGAAATGGTGGAATATGTCTGAAGGGCTTCTTAAACTCAAGAACTATTCATTACAAACACTAATGCAGCACAATTAGTTGGTCATCACTAGAAACTACTTCTGTATATTCAAAGTGATTTTTCCAATTATGAAATATTATTCTGATAAAGAAAGATGGAGAATGAAAACATCAAGGGAACTCCCTCCATAGTTAGTGTCTTGCTAATTATGCAAACTAAGAAAAAATTTACTAAACATTCTTGGTCAGAATAGTCTCTCATCTGATGAACCTGTACAGTTTTACATTTACACACTGTGCAAAGCCTATCTAATCCCTTCCTTTATGTCCCCATAGTTTTCAGTTCAGTGTGGCTGCTGTTACCTTTGTAGGAACCTTAGTAATGTTTTTACATTAGCCAGGAAGAATATTCAGTCACTGACATTTTGGAAATTGGTTCCCTTATTTCTATAAAGAAACAGACTTGAGTATCAGTAAATCATGCTGTTAGGAGAATGGGGACACTGCCATGTTCCTACAGAACTTGGGAGACTGTCCACTGCTATAACCTACCCAAGGGGAAAATGCATGCAACTGTGATTGAGCAGCTTGTTTTCAGAAATAAATGCACTGATCAGTAAGAGTATTTTGAAAAATATATGTATGTATAGAAGTCTAAAATTGCATATGCATTTATCCATGATTTCTTTTAAGTATAAAAGCATTTATAAAAGATTATGTATAGTGCAGTCCCACTTCACCAAAAGGACCTCTGTACTGTATTTGCGTTACATGCATGTGTATATACTAGCACACAGATGTTTATCTGTATATGTTTGGTAGAATAAACACAAGGAAAATGATAGGATCAATGGGAAGAAAACAGGAAGTCATTTTAGTTGTAAGCCTGTACGCTTTGGTGCAGGATAAGCGTTACAGTGAGTGTGGCCAGGCCTAATGTCTGGCATCTGAAGTCCCAGCTACTCAGAAGGCCGCGACAAAAGGTTAACCAGTGCACAACATTTCAGGGTCAACCTAAGCAACAAAGCTAGATCATCTCTATATCATCTTATCATATGCATATAATCATTAGAAATGTTTCTTTTCAAGTGGATGTTGTCTACCTTTGAAAAATTAATATTCTTTAAACTTAAATAATATATGCTGTTTAAACCCAGTGTGAACTTGGCCACTGCATAGTAAAATAGTTTTAACATCTTTTGTGCTTTCCCAGGTCCCAGCACTCCTTAATAAATTGATGAATAATCCTGAATAAATAATTTTTAAATATCAAAATTATCCTGCCCAGTGCTCTCAACTTCTACTGTCTTGAAGCCACATATGGGGCCTGAGTAGTTTTGTTGCTGTACTTCTGGAAAATGTAGTGAGAGCTCCTGGAACTGTAAGATAATTAAAACTGTAACTCCCCCCCCCCCCCCCGCTGCCAAGGCTCTGATGCCTTGGGTAGAAGCATTCCCTATCATTTTCAATTTCTCCAATTTGATTTCATTGTCATGAAAAATGGACTTACAAGGAATTAGTGAAGAACTGACTATTAAATTTTCAATAGATCTTCATCCAAAGAGCATGCCGAGGCTGTAAGTTTTAGAGAAAGTTTCAAAGAAAGAAAACATCAGCATCAAAGTGTTAGTACACATAGGCATTTGCTTGGAATATTTCTTTTCCCTAGAGGCTGAATTCAGTTCTATTGTGAACAATAATTTATAAAAGGGAACCTACAATTTTTTTGACCAGAAAATCATCCATAATTATTTCCATGTGCTCGTTTTATTTTCTAAATATTTGTAATCAGTTTAGCAAACAGTTTCCTCCCTTGATGATACAGCAAACAATTGATTATTCCTTCCTATCCGATGCGTGCTTGGTATATAAGTAAATAGCTGATTACTCAAGCCCTACGTTAGCTGGACATCCTTTTAGACATTAGAAAGAGAAGGATTAAATCTTACTGCTTACTCAGAGGTTTGGTCTAAGTGGAAATATTATTTTGTGGAGCTACAGAATTTCTACTTCATCATCTCAGCCAATTATTGGCTAGAGCATGACTCTGGTTAGAAATAAGCAACAAGCTTCCTGTATCCACGAACAGAAAACAAGGTAGTGCATGTAGCCTCTGGGAAACACGCATTTGCGTTTGAAGAAAAGCACCGGGTGACCAGTGAGCAGCATATGCCTGAAATCCATTATCTGCCACGTTCTTTCCAGCCTTCCCAGGAATGCTGGGGTGACTGCTAAGATTTGCTTTTATTTCCTGCCTTTTGGATACAATGAGTTTGCCGACCAGCTGTGAGCACCTAACGCTGGGGAAGGTGGCTAGATTTCGGAGCGCTTATGTCCATGGATCGCCTTATGCAATCAACAAGCCAATTGATATTAAGCCACAGAGGAGACGGTAATTGCTTTCCTTTCCTCTAGTTGTCTTGTAGTGAAATGTGCTTTGCTACCCTTCGTTATCTGCCTTTGGAGGTCGGGTGAGCTGGGAGGGTCAGGATAGGAGTTTAGTTCAATTCAGCATTCTGGAGAGTTGGGGGAAAATTAACCTGGGAGAGAAACTCAGAAAATCTGCTTAGCTTAGCTGTTTAGTGAAAGCTAATCTGGTTCCAAGGTCTGTAGATTTTAAGAATTTGAGAGATTGTTAATATTGCCATCATACTCATGCATGATGAGAATTTGAAAGGGGATTTAACCAAATAATGTTTATTAGCAGTGCTTGATACCAGATGCCCAATAGCTCATAACCTAACTTTCCTTGATGCCAAAGTGCAATAAATGTGTTGTGTCATACAGAAAGCATTCATTTTCACAGGGTCACTCCAGAAGAGGACAGTATGTTTGTGTTGTGGGGAAGTTGTCATTTCTAGATCAGTGTTCCAGTTCTGCTAACTCACCGTTTCTACCCCTACACACACACACACACATGCACACACACACGCACACACGCACACGCACATACATGCGCACACACAGCATAAATTGTGTCAGATATAACCTTATTATAAACAGGAAGGAACATTTAGACATTTGAGTGCCTAGAAAAAGTTTCCGAATCTTTAGAAATGCCTTCAGGCTTAGGTTTTCAACTATAGCGATGAGTTTTTTTTTTTTTTTAATTATTTTATTTTCAAAAGTAAAAGAACAAAAACATTAACAAACAGACACAAAGTAGCACAAGAACAGTATAATCAAAACTGAATTATAGACCAAGTGACAGGGAGTTAACAATGGTCGTTGTATTACATATTGATAACTTCAAAGTGTATGCTCGGGAAAACACAGATAGACATACAAGGTTGATCAAACAACTAATCATTAGCTGTTCCTTACAATAAAGCAACGTAAGCCAATAGTGGAACCATGTTAGCCCTCCTGAGTATACATACATACATACATAGTTATCCCTTTCTTCCTTTTCTCCTTCCCCTCATCCCATTTGCTCTTTACTTTGATTACACGGGAATGAACATTTTTATGTCATTCAGGGGCAGTGTTTTATTTTCCCCCAAAGCATCAAGGCTTTTCTGCCCAGCTTTAGCACCATTTAAATTTATAACAGGATGACCACTACAATAAACTGTTTTAAGACACGTCCAGAAAAACGTGTCCGAAGACACCCAACGCGGCTTAGTTGTGGTCGGTTATCCCGTTCCCTTCTGCAGTTGGCGGGAGCGGGGTGGCCGTGGAACACACCCACGGGAGTTGGCAGAGCCACATGTGAATGCTCTCCCCTGCCGCTGTTTCCTCATGTGTGCTGCTCACAAATGATCGCCTTCCTATGTAAGTCAGTTGAATTATGTTTTAATGCAAGTGTGCATACGTTTGTACAGATATACACACGCATATATACAGATCCCTGGGGGTGTGAAACTCACTCCCATCTAGTTTTAAAATTGGCCCTCATAATAAAATTTTTTTTTTTTTTGGCGGTACTGGGGATCGAACTCAGGACCCTGTGCTTGCTAGGCAAGCACTTATTCCACTGAGCTATATCCCCAGCCCCTCCTCATAATAAATTTTTGAGCAAATATTTTTCAAAGGTATTTCACACTAAGCAGTATATTATAGTATAGATTTTGGAATCTGTGAAAATCTCAGATCCAGCTTTTTAAAAAATATACATTACTTCTACTCAGCAAGCAAATAAATTCAGTGACTTTTTGTGGTGAAAGATGTGTAGCTTAAATTATTCTACTGAGAGCTTTTATTACATGAAAGTAAAAATCTGATGGTAAGTACGAGGTAAGCACAGTGCTGGAGAGGATGAGCGCGGGAAGGAGTGAGTGGGTGGCGACCCAAAGCACAGAAAGTGTCTATTCCATCACTCATGTGTGGGAGAGAAAAGCAATGCAGCTGAAATAGTGGTGTTTCATCATCCTACGTTCACTGAAATCTACTCAAAATTTATTGGTTATATTTTCATCACGCTCGCCTGGACTCGTTTAAGATATATCTAAAAAAGCATGTTTATGTTTTTATGTATTTATTGTTGTGGTGTTGGTAGGAAGGACATTGCTTTCTTAATGGCAAAAAGTATGTATCTGTGAGAGAGGCAGAAAGGAAAAAAGGGGGGGAAGGAGGGGGAAAAGAAGGAAGAAACGAAGAGAACGGAAGAGCCTGAGCAAGAGGAGCCAGACGCTGGTTTAAACTCCGCATGGAGCATAAGATCGAGCAGCTAAAAGGAAACCTGGCTTCCTGCTAAAATCTATGGAGACAATAAAGCAGGAAATCTAATATATAAGTGTAAAATTCAGTCAGTTCAAATCCAGGTATATCCAATGACATGATGATTTGTTGAAAGAACAGCGTATTTGCCTTAGCGCACTAGGAAATAATTTCCAAATTGAAAATCAGCTACAAGGGGTGATCAAAATAGATAGTAGATGTTTAATTTTTTTTAAAAAAATTATAACACT
Organism: Dinomys branickii; assembly: GCA_004027595.1. Taxonomy (NCBI): domain Eukaryota; kingdom Metazoa; phylum Chordata; class Mammalia; order Rodentia; family Dinomyidae; genus Dinomys; species Dinomys branickii. Next base: position 2,205 of record PVLD010022326.1, on the reverse strand, counting down.
AAAAGACACATAGCCATTAATCGCCCTCAAAATACTGTCCTTGCTTTAATACATAAATGTGGGATGCACATGTTATATATCCTGGTATAGGTATATCTATCACTCCCCTGCATGTGTCCTTATGGAGTCTGGGGCAAGATTTGTGTGTGCTTTTCTTTTTTGGTCTTTTTTGAGGCAGGGTCTTACTATGCAGTTCAGGCTGGCCTTGAGCTCACTTTGTAGCCCAGGCTGGTCTCAAACTCATGACCATCTTCCTACTCAGCCTCCTGAGTGCTGGCATTACAGGCGTGCGCCACCAGACCTGCCCTGTCTTGCCTTCTTTTTGTATCTGTTGAAGTAATCCCTGCTTTCTGACTTCCCTGTAGAAGCTGCAGGTAGTGTGCTGACTTTAGGTTACTGGTTTAAGTGAATAAAGGTCATACGTTCTGTTATTACCAGATCAACAAAGTAGGACCTGAAATTGACTTCTGAATTCCTACAAGTGTATAATATACTTTTATAGTCTTTATCATTATATGTAATGGTAGTATATATTTAAGTCATGGACAATAGGAGAGAAATGCATCATAGGAAAGACAGGGGACCTTCTAGAGGGAAACAATATAACTAAGAAATGTTATACACACACACACACACACACACACACACACACACACACACATATACATATATATATGTATATATATAATATAACTTAAAAATTTGTAAAATCTGTAGCCAAAAAATGTGAAATGGAACCTAATTTTGTTCTTCTCTAATACTGACACCACTGTAGCTCCAGCTGGCTTACAGTCCACCCTGTGCTGCCTTTTTCTAGTGACACTTCTCTCTTATACTCTCTGGCCTGTTTCTCTGAGTCCTAAGGCAAGCTTCTACTTTTCTCACTGGGATAAAATGAGACCGGAGACAAGCACAAATGCAAACCTTTCCCATCATGTTTTCTCCTTGGAGACTGAGACCAAAGTTGTACACTTAGATTTCTTACAATCTTCAGTTTATTCATTTGTTCAAAGTGTATTAAGTTGACTGAGCTGCCCTCACAAAACATTGTACAATAGACTGGATGGTTTAACCAATGTAAATATATTTTTCTGAAAGCTGGAAATCTAAGATTAAGTTGTCTGCAAGTTTGGTTTCTTCTGCCACCTCTTTCATTGGCCTGCACACCCATCCTTGGTATGTCTTCATGCATCTGCATCTTTTCTTCCCATTACACACCAGTCAGATTGGAGTGGGTCCCACAATAAAGGCTTCATTTAAAGTCACCTCTTTAAAGACTGTGTCATACACAGCTACATTCAAAGCAACTGTGAGCAAGGTCTTCAAAATACAAACTTCAGAGATGTTATTGAACTCATGGCAAACTGTCCATATAAATGATTTATTAGAAATGACTATGAAGGGATATGGGAATTGAACAGCAATTCCTGAATAATTGGTGAGCTCATATTTATAAAAATGGATTCTATCATTGTGAACCTGCAGCTGGAAGGCATTGCAGAATACTACTCTGCCCTTTCTGAACCAAAAAGAAATACATTCTAAACAATACATCTTCACCACATACGACCACTTTAATTTATACTTAATGATCATTACTCCAACATTTGCTTTTGTATGCTTTGGGAGTGGGTAAATGAATTATCTATGTAAAGGATTGTTCCTAACTGAAGTGATTTTACTTCTTATTCCCCACCCTCACCATGGCTGGCTAACAGACACAGAGGACAGGGATATGTTTAAATATCCTGTGACACACAGGACTGCTTGCTACAACAAAGAATTGTTTGATCCAAAACGTCAGTAGCACTGACATTGAGAAGACATTGTATAGACAACTTGCTTTGGAAGTACTTCAGAACTCTTTGAAGAATTTTGCATCCAAATAATTGATGGGTTTTTTTATGAATTCATAAAACATTTTCCTTTATCTTTCTTTTTCTTTTTTTTTATTTTATTGACAAAAGAATGGAGACATATGAACCAGAATAAGCCATAAACAATAGAGAAAATACAAAATTATACAGAATATAGTAGGGAATTACCACTGGATGTTGTATTACATAATGTTATCTTCATATTAGTTAACACAAAAACATTAAAGGAAATACCAAATTATAGAGAAGATAGTAAGGAATTTGTACTGGATGCTGTATAATATAAAGTTATCTTCACTTCTGTTAATACAAAAACAATTGAGGAAAT
>PVLD010022325.1:0-29539 GCA_004027595.1 Dinomys branickii | reverse complement strand
AAAAAAAGAAGGGAAAGATCTCAAATTCATGCAATAAGGAATGAAAAGGAGGAAGTCACTACAGATCCAAAAGAAATACAAAAGATCATTAATACCTACTTTGAAAATCTGTATTCCCATAGGATAGAAAATACAGAAGAAATGGACAAATTCCTAGAAAGGTACAAATTGCCAAAATTGAATCAGGAAGATGTAAAAATCCTGAATAACCCAAAATCAATTAATGAGATTGAAAATGACATAAAAAAAACTTACCAACAAAGAAAAGCCCAGGCCCTGATGGACTCACAGCAGAATTCTATAAAACATTTAGAGATCTAATGCCAACACTCCTCAAACTCTTCAATGAAATCCAAAAAGAAGCAACTCTCCCCAACACATTTCTGGAGGCAAGTATTATACTGGTACCAAAACCAGAGAGAGACCCAACCAAGAAAGAGAGCAACAGGCCAATCTCGCTAATGAACATAGATGCAAAGATACTCAACAAAATACTGGCAAATAGATTACAGCGAATCATAAGGAAAATTATACACCATGACCAGGTAGGATTCATTCCGGGAATGCAGGGATGGTTCAATATTCTCAAATCAATTAGTGTAATAAACTATATTAATACAGTCAAAGACAAAAACTACATGATCATCTCAATAGATGCAGAGAAGGCATTCAATAAAGTCCAACATATATTCATGTTAAAAACCTTAGAAAAAATAGGAATAGATGGCCTCTACCTCAATCTGATCAAAGCCATCTACAACAAACCAACAGCACACATCATACTAAATGGACATAAACTGAAAACTTTCACTTTAAAGTCAGGAACAAGACAAGGATGTCCATTGTCACCATTCCTATTCAACATAGTTCTGGAAGCACTAGCCAGAGCAATCAGACAAGAGAGAGAAATAAAAGGAGTAAGGATAGGAAAGGAAGAAGTCAAACTATCACTATTTGCAGATGACATGATACTATTCATGGAGGGCCCCAAAAACTCCACAAGAAAACTCCTGGAATTAATTGACAAATTCGGCAGCATAGCCAGATACAAAGTCAACACCCAAAAATCAATACCATTCCTGCACACGAACAACAAACAGACTGAGAGAGAAATTGAGGAAACCATACCCTTTACAATAGCAACCAAGAAATTGAAATACTTAGGAATCAATCTAACAAAGAATGTGAAAGATTTATTCAGTGAAAACTACAATGCTCTGAAAAAAGAGATTGAAGAGGATTTCAATAAATGGAAAAACATACCATGCTCATGGTTAGGAAGAACTAACATTGTAAAAATGGCCATACTACCAAAACTGTTGTACAGATTCAATGCAATTCCCATCAAACTACTGTTAACATACCTCACAGATCTAGATAAAATATACCCCAAATTCATCTGGAACCAGAAGAGACCCAGAATAGCAAAAGCAATCATGGGCAATAAGGACAAGTCAGGTGGAATCACAATCCCTGACCTCAAATTATACTACAAAGCTACTGTAATAAAATCAACCTGGTACTGGCTCAAAAACAGACCTGAGGATCAATGGAACAGACTGGAAGATGCAACCACAACAAGAAACCCATTCAGCTACCTAATATTTGACAAAGGGGTCAACCAAACACAGTGGAAGAAAGATGGCCTGTTTAATAAATGGTGCTGGAAAAACTGGCTTGCCTCTTGCCGAAAACTGAAAATAGACCCCAGTCTATCACCATGCACCAAACTCAGGTCAAAATGGATCACAGATCTCAACATTAAAACAGAAGCTCTAAATATATTGGAAGAGAAAGTAGGTAAAAATCTTGAAGACATAGGAGTAGGCAGAGAGTTCATGAACAAAAATGAAACTGCAAGGGAAACACTTCAAAGAATCAATAATTGAGACTTCATTCAACTGAAAAGTTTTCGTACATCTAAGGAAATCACCAGCAAAGTAAAAAAAACCTACAAATTGGGAAAAAATCCTACCCGGCTGTCCCTCAGACAAAGGTCTTCTATCTAAAACGTACAAAGAATTAGAAAACATGTACCTGTCCAAATTCAAAGACCCAATACTGAAATGGGCATCTGAGATGAATACACACTTCTCAGACAAAGAAATTCAAATGGCAAATAAATATATGAGAAAATGTTCCACATCCTTAGTCATTCGAGAAATGCAAATAAAAACAACATTGAGATTTCATCTCACCCCAGTAAGACTGGCCAGTATGAAAAAGTCATCCAATAACAGATGCTGGCGAGGCTGTGGAGAAATAGGGACTCTATTACACTGCTGGTGGGAATGCAGACTGGTGTAACCACTGTGGAGAGCAGTTTGGAGATTTCTCAGCAAACTAGGTCTAGAGGGTCCATTCAAACCAGCTATTCCTCTTCTGGGTATTTTCCCAGAAGATCTGAAAACATCATATCACTCTCATATATGTGCACCCATGTTTATAGCAGCACAATTTGTAATAGCTAAAATGTGGAAGCAACCCAAGTGCCCATCCACAGAAGACTGGATTAAAAAATTGTGGCATTTTTATATAATGGAATATTATTCAGCTAGAAAGAAAGACAGTTTTGGGGACTTTGTAGGCAAGTGGTCAAAACTGGAGTCCATACTCATAAGTGAAATAAATCAGCGGTACATGTGCAGGCAACGTATTGTATCACTGGTGTAAGAACCCGAGGGTGGGAATATAAACTAAGAGACATGAAGGAAATCTGTTCAAAAACATAGAACAGATGGGACAAGGGAAAGGAGAAAAGAAAAAGACAAAAATGTATGAATGTATATATGAATATACATATATGCAGGAGGGCTAACATGGTTCTACTATTGTATTATATCACTTAATGCTAAGAAATAATTGATAATGGGTTATTTGATCAATCTTGTATGTCTGTATGTTATCCTGAACACACACTTCGAAGATATCAATATGCAAAGCAGCAACTACTAGTGGTTTTTTTTGTTTGCTTGTTTGCCTGTTTTGTTTTCTGTCTTTGGTTTTTTTGTTTTTTGTGTTTTTCTGTTGTTGAGAGGATTTATTGTCTGACCAATTTTGCATGTCTCTATATGGGTTCATATATTTACACTTCAAAGATATCAATGGATAAAGCAATAACCACTGTTGAGATCATGTCACCTTGTCTGTAGATCAGTTGTGATTGTACTATTTTTATGCTAATTTGTGTGTTTGTTAATATGTTTTTGTGCTTTTATTTTTTAAAAAATAAAAAATAAATAAATAAAGTATGTGAGAGAATCTGCATTGCTGATATGCAAATTCTCTGCCATTTAATATAAAAAAACTTGAGCATCTGGGGATTATTATAGTATCAAGAACAGAGCAACAGGCTGAAAATAATCCCCCATGGATCCTGAGGAACAACTAGGATGGGATAATGGTGCCACTCTAGCTTAGGACAAAGCGCATGTGAAAGAGATGGATGATGGGCAAATCAGAAATAATGTCACAGGAGAAGTAGCCAGAGGAACTCGGGATATTCCACTAATAGAGGAGAAACCTTGAGATTTAAACTTCTCTGTAGCTGCCATAAAGGGAGAGGAGAGGAGTAGACTGGCTTGTAGAGTCACAGGAAAAAGAATTGTGACTAATGAATGGAAACTCTTAGGTCACTTTCAAAGTAAGAGATATGGGACAGAGTGTGCCTTTACTGGAGATGCACAGTCTCCAAAGATGAAAATGTGGCGGTAGAAACTGAAGGGCTAACAAAAAGCAGACAAAAGTCTCCTCCACCCCTGAGGCTTGGTAGTCTCAAGAACTCCAGAGAAACTAATTAAAGACAATTTGTGCAACAACAACAACAAAAATACCGTGTCCGAGAACTCTGTTTTTACGTAGCAACTCCTAAGGCCTCTTTTAATCCCATTCATTATGTTAATCTGGGCCCACTAAAGCCACAAACACAGCTGAGACCCCTCTGCTTCCTTCAATAGCCCTATGTGAGATACCACAGTTTCTGTACACCCTTAGATTGAATTTACACTCTCCCTTCATGAAAACTCTCATGGAAAAGTTTCTGTAATCTCTATAGAGAGCGCAGATCAACAAACATATCTAGGACAAATGGGTAAGTGTGTTTGTATTTTAATTTTTTCTATTCATATAAGTAATGTTCATTCCCTAAAGGAAAATGTAAAACAAAATATAAAAAGGTAAAAGAAATCTATGGTTCAAACATCACAGCAAAGAATGTTAACATTGGAAAGTATTCTTTCTTGTCTTGTTCAGTGCCTTTGCCTGTTAGTCATCCTTCAGTTGCTGGGGCAAATTCAGATGTACAATTAAAGGAGAAAGATTTATTTTGGTTCATGGTTTCTCAGGTCTCAGTCCATAGTCATCTGGCCCCAGGGCAAAAACATTACATCAGAAAAGCCTGGTGGAAAGGCATGATAGAGAAAAACTGCTCATCTCATCGCAGCCAGGAAACAGGAAGAGCAAATAGAGGGCCAGAGAGAAGAAAGGGGTGGGACAGGAGGTACTCTTCAAAGGCCCACCGCTAGTTACCTACTTCCCCCAACTTTGCCCCACCTCCTAAGAGCCCACTCTGCTATGAACTCTCAATGGATTGGTCCACTGACAATGTTAGCACCCACCTGATGCAATCACCATTTGACTGCCCCACCTCTGACCATGTGAGACACGTCGATAACACTTTGGTAACCTATAGATTTAATTTTAACATAAGAGAGATATTTCTATGTTTGATCTTCCAGTATTTACAATAGTTCCCTCAAGAATTATAAGCCTCTCCTGAGATAAGACTGCCACAAAGATTGTACAGGGAAATGTTATCTGTAGGTGAAGAAATGATCTAGATCAGGGATTAAGAAACTTTTCTGTGAAGAATCAGATTATAAATATTTTAGGGTCTGCAGGTCATATCTGTTCCAGTCACCCATCTCTGCTATTGCAGTATAAAGGCAACTAGAGACGATATATAAAATGTGTATCATTCTGTTCCATAACATTTTATCAAAACAGATGGTGGTTCAGATGTAGCTAATAGGCTGTCATTTGCTAACCTCTCAAACCATTTACATAGTTTAACTAAAGCAAACAGCCTACTGGACTACTATAGTTTGAAAGGGCTTATCATAAAGAGAGAAATAAAGGCCTTGCTCAAGACTATCTAAGAAGAGTCCTGGCCAAATTCAAAACACACATGAATTAAGAATCAAATTCAAGAAAATGAACTGTGATAAACCTTGTCAGACAAAACTCCAAATTTTGGTAAGCATCGGGAGACCAAAGTGGAAGGCTTTAGAAAAGATAGTCTTGCTGGTGTGGTAGCATACATACACCTATAATCCCAGCACTCAGGAGGCTGAGGCATGAGGGTCACTGCAAATGCTACATAGTGAGTGCAAGGCGAGTCCGAACTGCACTGTGAGACTGTCTCAAAAAAAAAAAAAAAAAAAAAACTCGCAGCACCCTTAAAGCATAAAGACAATTCATTTGTATGTAGGAAGACAGAACCTAAGCAAAAAGAATAGGAAGCAGATATTTGTAATGAATTTAGCCCAGTACCTGGCATGTACATGCTTGATAAATAGTGACTAAATTATTCACTTGTTCTGTCATGGGCTAACTCAGTCTGTCTGTATAGTTATGCATCAGACACTTACCAAAAACTTATTATATGTCAGGAACTCTACTAAGTAATGACAACACAACACTAAATAAGATATATAATGACACCAAACAATAAAGACACCATCATTTAGTAAATTGTCACAACCTAAGCTGCTAAATGCTAAAGTGAGTTTGAAATCAGGCATAGGAGAGCCCAGAGGGTGTGTACCTGAGTGAGCGCTGAGGGGCTGGGATGCTCCGCAGGGAGGGTGATAGCAATGTGCCCCGGCAGGAATGGGGTCAGGCTGGGAAGAGGTTTGTGGGAAGAGGGAAATCGGGTCTGTCTAGTCTCAGGCTCATGCATGCCCAGGGCTGAGGGTGAGAGCAGTGGAAGGACTTTCCAAAGATGCAGATGAGTTAGCATGGCTGCAAGGGAGACAAGCAAGCTGAGAAGGGAGGGAGGCCAGAATCAGCTCCTAAACAGCCTCTCTCACAAGCTCTGTGAGGGAGTTTTATCTTCCTGCTCAAACTGGGATGACGTTTTAATCAGGAAAGTGACTTAATATCATCTGACTTCTACGAAGACCAGCAAAAAGGCATTTAATTGTCTGATCGAAGTTCAGGGGTAGGGTGTTTGCTTGCTGTACTGCGGATTGAACTGAGGGCCTTCCCAGGGAACTGCACATCTAGCATTTTATTATTGTAGCTTTTACTGTGAAATGGGGTTTCTCTATTTTATATATTCTTGCTGGTTTAGAACTGTCCATGGTGGGACAGGCCTGAATGCACCAAAAGAGAGAGCTGGGAAGTGGATGTTTGCGAGCTATGTAGATGCCCTTTCCTTCCCCATCCAAGCCAGCCTTGCAGCATGATGCTCTCAGAGTGTGGTAAATGATATTCCTTACTGAAAAGTATTCATACTTCCCCAGAAGTACTTACACTTTTTCTCTTTCTCCTTACAGAGTGCTTGTGGATTGAGCTTGGATTTGTTGCAGGTCTGTCTACCCATGGGTGGTCATACTGGTGAGCAACGTGGTTCTTTTTCTTTTATTGGTCCAACCTAGGCTCCTTGCTTGATGTAGTAAATTTTCCTTATTCTTGGGTCATTTTGTACTTAGGATTCTCAGACCTACCTCCAAAGTGTGCAGAGTTCTGTCCACACCTGTACCTAGCACTGTTTCATGGGTACAGTACCAAATGACAAAATCACAACACAGCAAGATCTTAGTTGGCTTTTATTTCCAATTCCAGTCAGAACAGACTCAAGAACTCCAAGCAGCGACGTGATAAGGTAGTTCATGGACAGAGAACAGGAGAGAGGTTCAGGGCTCCACTGGCTGCAACCTCTTGTTGGCTGCCTGCATTTTGACCAAAGCTCAGCTGCTATAATCACATGAGATTCAGCTACATGTTTAAAAGTGATGAGGTTGTCAGCGAAATACTTAGCCTGGCTCTACTTCATGTTACTTAAGGACTCAGGTACAGAAGCATCTTCAGGCCACATATAAGCTACTTTAACAACATCTTTAGGGGTTTATGGACCCCCAAGTTACCACTGCATATCCAGAGTTGTGTTAAGCCAAATGTTAATGAAGTATGAATCATATTTAAATCCCCTAGAGAATTTATGTTCAAAGGAATCCATCATAAAGTGTCAAATATATCAGAAAAATTAATCATTCTTTTCTTTACCTCATTCAAAAGTGATCATTTATTCGCACTGGACATGTACCTTATGTTGGGTAATGGAACTTTGCTACTGTGACTGCTCTGGTTTGATATGCTTTTGAAATGCTGGTGACAAGATGCAGAGTTTGCCCCAGATTGATAAAAATCAAAGAGGAGGCACTAAAATGAAATGTTTCTAAATCTCCTGAGAACATTTCTGACTCTCACATAAGCTGCTTTTCTGTGGAGAAATGGAATATGTCTCCAGACAAGTTACCTATCCTGGGCTTTTCATCAGAGCATGTTTTGTTGTTGCTGAATGGGACATTCTTTTAGTTTTTACAGGGGAAATTTGATTTGGAATTTTGTTTATTGGGAGGCACAGTACCTAGAGATATGTGATAAGAAATTTGTATATTGTTTCCGTAATGAAAATACTTCATTTTGGAGACTGTTTTATCCAGCTTTTAGTGCAAAATATTTCTTGATACATAAATGAGGATTGGGAATAATAAACATACTCAAAAGGCACAGTTAACATAACACATTTTTTTTCATAGCGACACATTTTCCCTGTTCTACTAGCAATTCAGGGAAAAAGAGAAGCAGGTTTGAAAAATATAATTCACTTCACAGTAATTGGTTTCTCTTTATAGTTTTCTTTTCTCTGTATTCACACCTTTGTCAGTGTTTCACTACCTCTTTATGCACTCCTGGAGCAACAACTTTTTAAATTTTCTAGTGCAGCCATGATATGCTATCCTGTTGTTTCCATTGCTGTATTTGGAGTCAGAGACTTTGATGTTTGGTTTAAAAAATAAAGTCAGTATGTGCTTTCTGCCGACGTCCTCATACATCCCTCCACCCCTTCACATGCTCCGGTCATCATGTGTCACAAAAAAGCATTTTCATTTTTGGTTCTAAGCCAATTCCGTTTCTATTTTTCCCATCCAAGTACAGTGTAATCACTTTGGGATTGCAGGCACATTGTTGAAAACGTCGGTATACTCGAGATCTGTTCATTCTTTAAAATCATAAAAAAACAAAATCAAAATTTCAATTACATTTAAAGACATACTGTGCACACTCCGAAACCCCCAAATAACCACCTGAAATAAGTTAGGATGAACACTTCAGCTGTGTTACTCAGCACACCTCCAGGAAATTACTCACATCTTTTCATTGTTTAACCTCATTTATTGCTAATTGTTAATATGGAACAGAACATTGAATGTTGTAAGATAAATTGTGTGTGTGTGTGTGTGTGTGTGTTCAGTTCCCTGAGATAGATAGATAGATGATAAATAGATAGATATCAGGAAAATATAATGTTAACCTCATTAGAAGTAGGTTTTTAACTTTATTTCAAGTGGAATAGAATGATTTGTTCTTTTAACAGAAATATATGTGCAAATATCCTATAAAACACAAGGTTAGTAACAAATGATTGTACTTTTACTTTTGTCTTTCAATCTATTGTGAGATCTGGTGGATTCTAACTTTCCAGTGTAAAACTATTAAAATCTAAAAAAGAAATCATCTCAAAAGGCTAATAAATCCATGCTTCATTTCAATTTGAAGTTCAAGTTTACTAATTTAGGCTTAAAGTAAAAGTATCTTTTCTCATCTAGAATTTGCTTTTACTGTTAAGCTTTCTAATAATCACTTTATAGCTCATACTTGATCATTTTGATGTGACAAATGCTATGCAAATAAAGTTAGTAATATATATTATTATATCGGCAGTGATATAGCTGCCATGTATATAATATATTGCTATTATATATATTATTCTACTGTATATATTAATTTACTAACCATACTGGGGTCAATTATTGATAGAGTGAAAGGGGAGTAATTGCATATAAATATGCAAATTAACTTAGAAAAACAGTCTTAGTTTATCTAGGTGCATGCACCCCATGTATTGTAAGTATCAACCTCAAAATTTGAGCTTAAACTTTTTAACACTTACGGTTCCTCTGAATCACTTTTGACCATCAGTGGTCACACGCTCAACATGGGATAAACTTAACATCCATCCCTGTCATCTTTAACACCTTTGTGATTGACACTGTGATCTCAAGGCAAATGGAAGGACACCACAGTTGAATCTCTATGGTTGAGTTCATGGTTCTTGTTTTTGCTTTCACTGAACTAGTTATCTCTAGAAGTCAAGCAATTTGTATTAAAAGTCAGTCTTAGCTCCTGAGAGATAGCCCACAGGCTATCCAAATTATGAAGCATTTCCTGTCCACATCTATGTTAAACTGTGAACCACTGGAGGATATTTGGCAGTTCCCAGTACATTTAATTGCGTGCTTTGAATGTACATGTTTTGTTCTACAAGAATTAACTTTCTACTGTAGTGTGACACCATAGTACATCCTTCCTGCAGACCTTTTGAGCAATTATCATGTATCTGAATTCTATGTAAAAATCCAACCACATATGGCACTACTGATGCAAATATCTCATCTGACTGACCGAACAGACGTACCGTCTACCAAGTTCCTACATGTACAGGCACTAACAACTCTGTCACAAATTATTCTTCATCCTAGGAGCTATGGGCTTTCTGATATCCCTTGTAATACACATTCCTATTTCAGAATCATTAAAATGTGAAAAATGTTCCTCCTAGAGTTGAGAAAATAGAGTGATTAATATTTGAAGGAGTGAGTATATTCTGTATAAAACCAAAGAAAGCCTTGAGCTGTGAACATCCACTCCCTGCCTACTGAGGGTGCGACCTACAAGCCTTCCTCTTTTTGTCCCCATTTCCTTCACTGTCTAAATTTCATCTCCCTCTCGTTGTTCAGAAGAATCCTATGTCTACACCTTACTCCCCATTTATCTGTTTATGTTTCTCCCTTGAAGAAAACAGCTGCGTTACCATTTGATGGTTTTTATTTCAAACTGTAGTATGACTGATTGAGGCAAGAACATTTGTGTACTATGGACCTATAACTGTCATGGTTGGACATCCAGTCCAGGACAGTGTCTCTGAGCTTCTCTGTGTAATTATCAATGGGGCTCTCATGTCCTAGTCTCATAAAACTGATGAATGGATGAGAAGCTGCAACAAAGTCATAAAATGTTTCCTGCCAATGTTTGTGAAGTTCTCGTGTCTACCAACACAGGAAACAAAGACTGTGGGAGTGTCACTGTCCTCACGGCAGACAGGGAGAAGCGGAGGCGGACACTGAGTGTAGGAGGAACTGAAGACGCTGAGAAACTGAAGAAGGGCCTCAAATTGGAAAAGTGATGAGGATGATTACAAACATGTCTAATGGTAGGAAATAAGGTGGTAGGGACATAAGAAAGCAGGCCTTAAACTTAGAGGGCAGAACAGCTCTGGTAAGGGCAGCAGTGTGACTGGTCTGACTGTCACAGGACGTCCTGGGCCCCTGATCATTTGCGCATTCTTTTCCTTTGGGACAATCATTAGTATTGGACAGTGCTGTCTTCAGTTATGTCAGGTTCTGCACTATGCAACTGCACAAAGGCTTTTCCTACCTCAAGACTGCATGTTAAAAAAAGAATATCATGTTCTTGGGAAATGGGACCCCCCCACACACACCACCACCACCAAAAGAACATCAGGAATCCTGGTCTACAGGGAACGCAAGACTCTCCAACAGAGGTTTTGGCCATTTAGATCCTGCAAAACCATGGCAGGTTCTGGGAATGTGCTACACAGAGTGTATCTGTCTTGCTTCTCCATCAGCTTTCCTGTCTCCCTCCTCCCCCTCTACATGTTCGTCTATCCAGGCCGGTTCCTTCCGGCCTCTCATTCTGCTCATTATAATGCATCTTAGATAAAACTTGATTCACACACATGCACATGCACACACACTTCTAAATTTTAAAGGTAATTGAATATTTTAAAACTGTCTCTAAACAGAAATAGAGGAAAAATTATGTTGATTCTGAGCCAAAATACTTTTATTTATTTAGCTCCCTGGGTGAAAATGTCTTTTGTTCCACTGTACAAGCTTTTAATAATCTTTCTGTCCCCGTTCTCGTGCATAATTTGATCATAATTTCTAACCACAAAACTTGAAAGTCAAGCTCCTTACAAAGCAGGAGGGCCAAGGAAACACTGATTTCTAGGTGTCTGCTATATATTGGAGAGAGGGTTCCACTTGGATAGGCAGCAGTGACCTAGAGACCATTCAGTCATCACTTCAAGAATATTTATTTGAAAGGTAGCTACTGCGTACCATGTGCCACTGCACCCTGGTTCTTCATGATAAGTAGGTAGGGCTCAAAGATGGAAACTTAGGATCCATAAACAGCACAGGTAGAGGATGACAAAGGAGGGTTGTAAATTCCGAATTTGTCATTTATTGGTGTAGTCTTGCTCTGACCTTCAGCTTTACAAGTCCCATGCTTGTGGCTACTCACAAAGGAGTTGAATGATTTCAATAAGTTTTGCATATTGTGAGAGGTACAGTTGACTGTCATGTTTTCTTCTTTTTGTGTTTAGAGCAGATATTCATGTACTTTAGCATATTTGTTAAAAAATAATTTGTTTTTTAGTGGCTAATAAAGAAAACAACCAAAAATAGGAAGTGCTAGGAGAGGTGTGCAAAAGTGGGAACCTTTGTACACCAGCAGTGGGAATATGAAATAGTACAGCCTCTGTGGAAAACAGTGCAGCAATGTGGGGGTTCCTCAAAAATTAGAACTGAATTTACTGTATGATACAGCTGTTCCATTCCTGAGTACATGCTCAGAAGATCAACAGAAGTGTCTCAAGCAGGTATTTGTACATATGTTCATAGCATTATTCTTTACATTAGTTAAAATGTGGAATCAACTAAAGCATCCAAGGGTAGGTGGATTGATAAGCAAAATGTTGCATACACATACAAGGGCATACAACTCCGCCCAAAAGGGAAGGGAACCTTGGAATACGCTACAGCATGGACAAAACTTGATAAGCTAATGATAATACACATTTCCATTTCCATAAGTACTTGGAATAGTCAAAATCATGGGAACAGTGTGGTGGTGCACGCCTGTAATCCCAGCGCTCAGAAAGATAAGGCAGGAGGATCACTGTGAGTTCGAGACCAGCCTGGGCTACAAAGTGAGCTCAAGGCCAGCCTGAACTGCATAGGGAAGACCCTGTCTCAAAAAGAAAGAAAAAAGAATCATGGGGACGGAAAATTGAATAGAGGTTCCCAGAGGTAAGACGAGAAGAAAAACGGGGTTTAGAGATTTAATTTCACAGGATGAAAAAGAAATATGAAGAGGGATGACAGTTGTATAAAATATGAATATAAATAATGATGTTGAATTATCAGTTAGAATGCTTGATGGCAACTTTATATGTGTACATTGCTACAATAACAAAACTATGGGAAATTTCTCCATTGGGCTGATTTTGAGTCTTTCTTGAAAAGTAAAACAACTCTATGAATGGTGTCATGTTTTTTCTCTCTGTGCTGTAGAGTTCATCTGTTTCTTGATCTTTACATCAAGCCCACACTATCTTGATCCTTACAGATTTACAACAAATCTTAAAAAGCAAGTGGTATCAGCTCTCCACTTTGTTCTTCATGGTTTCTTTAGCTATCCTTGCATTTTCATGTAAATTTTAGAATAATACCAATTTCTACTAAAATATCTCCTGAGATTTTTAATTGGGAGTGCATTAAATCTAAAGATCAATTTATGATGAGTTGATTTCTTAAGAAATTGAATGTGGTAAATTGTCTTATTTATTTTTATCTACTTTTATTTCGATATAGAGATTTTCCACATTTTTGTTGCATTTACTCCCAAGTATTTTATGTTTTATAACACTAACCTTAATGAAATCTTTCACGTATTTACTGCTACAACTTAGAACCACAAGTGATTTTGCATGTTAACACTGTACCCTGCTATTTTCCTAAGTTCCCTTATTAGGTCTAAAATATGTACTACATCTTTCTTTAGCTTTTTCCATGTAAATGATTATATTAAGTGCAAATAGAAACACTTTTACTTCATTCTGATTTTTTTTTTCCTTTTTCTTGTTCTTTGCCTCATTCACAATCTTAGGAACAGAGTGTTTAGTCTCTCACCATTAAGTGTAATGTTTCTTATAGGATTTCTTGAGGAGGCCTTTAGCAAGTTATAGAAATTCTCAGTTACTCCTGCACTCCTGGGAGTTTTGTCATGCACAGGTACTTAAAACTGAAAGGTTACTTTTCTGCATCGAGTGAGAGAAACACATGATCTATCTCAAGTTAATGTAATAGTAATTGATTTCGGATGTTAAAACCACATATGTTGGTAATAAAACCTACTTGGTCATAAAGTATTATTCTTATTATATTGTTTCAACTTGCTGATACCTTATGAAATATTTTTAGACGCTTGTTCATAAAGGAGATCAGCCAGATTTTTTAAAATGTTCTGTTAGGTTTTGGTGCTATGGTTATTATGCTTCATAAATAGGTCTGGAGGTTTTTCTTCTCTATTTTCTGAAATAACTTATGTAAGATTAGTTTAAGATCTTCCTTTAATGTCTGATAGGGTTTTATTTCTTCTTTTGATGAGAGATAGGATCTACCAGTAAAATCTTCAAGGGTTGAAGTTTTCTTTGTGGGTGGATTTAATAATGATTCAATTTTTTTTCTTAGATACAGGGATATTCAGATCTTCTGAGTTTTTTTTTCTTGTGTCGGTATTGCATTTGTCATAGAATTTGTCAGATTCTTAAGCTGGATATGTAGCATGAAGTAATTCATAATATTCTTTCAGCATCTCTTAAATTCTGTAGAATCGGTAGTAAGAACCCTTCTTTCCTGCTGGTTTCAGTAATGTGTGTTCACCCACTGCTCTTTGCTCAGTCTGAGCTTGTCCTTCTTTGCAAAGAATCATCTTTGTGCTATGCTAATTTTCTTTATTATTTGCCAATATTTTATTTCCCTTATTTCTAAATTTATTTTCTTTCCTTTTTCTATTAACTTTGCATTTAATTTTCTATTCTTGCTGGAGCTTCTTAAGGTAGAACCAAAGCTTATTACCTTTCTTGCTATTTTCCATTCTTCTCATTTAATGTAAGTATTTAAAGCAACAACTCCTTGTAAACACTGCATTAGTTCCAACCTACAAATTTTGATGCATTCTATTTTATTAGCACTCACACAAAGCAAATTCTAATTTACCCCATGATTTCTTCTTTGTCTCATGTACTGCATAAGTTTATTGGTTAATTATCAAATATTTGAGATATTCTAAAATATTTTATTGTTATTAACTTCAGTTTACACTGAGGTCAGAGATCACACTGTGATTTCAATCACTTTCAGTTTAATTTTTTCAGAGTTGTGGCTTAAAACACAATCTGTTTTGAACAGGTGCTCACTCAAAAAGAATAAGCATTTGTAGTTAGAGACTAATATTCTATAAATATCAATTAGTTAAAGATGGTTGATAGTATTGTTCGGAGCAATGACGTCTTACTTATTTTTCCTAGCTACCGGGAGAAGAGCATTGAAGTCTCCAGCTATGACAGAGTTATGTCTCCTTTTAATTTTGTCAGTTTTAAATGGCGTTTGTGCTTTTGTCAATATGAAAGAGCTTCTTTTATCTTGAGCTATGTGCCAGTCAAGGTCTAGAAACCACACAGAATTTGAACAGGTTAAATTTAATGTAAAGAACTATTCATTAGGAACTGGGAATAAGCGCCAAGGGGCAAAGAGAATTCTACAAACACAACAGCAGCAGATGTAGGAGCGCCACTGCTTCTTGGGTTGAGAAAGGCCCCCAAGAGCAACTCATTTGGAGCACGCTCAGACTTTGATGCGAGGTGGATGACTCTGTAAGATTCTCTGCTGGAGCAGCTCGCGAGGGCAGCAAAGACAGGAGCTGGCAAGCAAGGAACAGCATGCTAAATGCTGAGGACACTGACTAGAAAACCACCACCAAGGTGTCTCCGGGACCTGCTAGGGAGTCATCTTCAGAGGCACCACTAGAACTCTAAAAAAAGGCCTGCTGGCCTGCAGGACCTCCCTGGGAGCTGTCTACCAGACCCCCTGGAATGGGGACGGGAACTGAGGAAGCTTGTTAGGAAGCTGCTTATGAGGGTGCCCCTGAAAGTCAGTGACAGTGAGCACAAACAGAAGTCGCGCTCACACACTGCGGGCCAACACATGCCAGGCAAGAAAAAAGCCCCAGAACAAGGAAGACAACCCCTGCCCTCCTGCAGTGGCCCTGCAGCGCCCTCTACTGACAAAACTTCACAAAGGTGACAAAGGTGAAATGTTTGAGGGTTCACCTCCAGCACCACGAAGCAGTTGAAGAGCAAGGATTTGGAGCCTGGATCGGTAACTGGCAAAAGAGACACGTTGATATTAAACCAGCTCATCCGGCTGTTTATGTACGGCATTATGGCTTAGTTATTTACGCCCTTACTTTCAAACTTTTCTTTTAAGCAGCATACATAGTTGCCTTAGGTTCTTGTTTTAAGTTTTTTTGTTTTTACTCCATTCTGATTTTTTACTGTGTAGCCCACTCATATTTACTGCAATTATCTTTGATATGGCTGGTGCGCAGCACACCAGTTTGCAGTTCATTTTCCGTTTAGTTCATCTGTTTTCGCGTCGTTCTTTCACTCTTCTTTAATAGCTACCTTGGTATATCTTTAAGCATTTATAAAATTTTTATTTTATTTTGTCTCCTGGTTTTTTAGTTATGTCTTTTTGACTTAGTATGTGTGCATGTGTGTGTGTCTAATCTAGAGATTATATATTTGTCCTTAATTTTCCCCATAATGAGAATGAATCTAGTAAATTGTCATAAAGTTCAGAAAGCTGTGACCCCAAGTGTTTACTTACAACTGCTCACCCTCCTGTATGTTATAGATGTCATATTACTCCAGTTACAAATAGTATAGCCTCTTTGACATGGTCCTAAGTTTTAAATAAAAAGAAATTTGTACTCTCATATTTGTGCACATATTTATAATTTCCTACAATTCTGTTCCTCCCTGAAGACTCCTGTTCATGTCTCGTATCCCTTGTTTTCAGCCAGAAGAACTTTATTATTTCTTGTAATACAGATCTTCTGACAAATTTCCCCAGTTTTTTAAAATCTGAAATTGTCTGTATTTTGTATTTATTCTTGAAAGAAGATATTATTGGATATTCTTACTGCATTTTTGTTAATTTTAGCACTTTAAGTATATGTGCACCTCTATCTGTGGACTCCATAGTTACTTTTAAGAGATTAGCTAGATTGTCATTTTGCATTGCCCTTTATATAATATTTTGTTTTTCTCTAAATTGTTTAAAGTTTTCTTTTTATCTTTAGTTTTCTGCAATGGCATTATCATTTCAAGTAACTCCCTGTAATTTGACCATGATTTTCTTTATATGTACCATTCTTGGAGTTCTCTGAATTTTCCCCCAAAGTGTGGAACTTTAACCTTCTAACTTTAAGTAACTTTAGTCGCATTATTTCTCTCCCTGTTATTCCTCTTCCCTGCTAGGAGAGCTTAGGGTACTTTCCCACTGCTGTTGAGTGTCTTTTCATAGTTCCAATATTTTCCTTTGCTCTCTGTTTGTATAATATCTACAGACATTTTCCTGTTGCCTCCTTCTGTCGTTAGGCCTACCTACCTAGAAAATGTTTACCTCACACAATTTATATTTTATACTTTGAACTCCCATTTGGTTCTTTTTGTTAGTTTTTCTTTGTTACAATTTTGAGTCCATTTATTCACCACAAGCCTATTTTCCTTTATTTCGATGAGCTCTAGGTTATAATAGCAGCTTTAAAATCCATGCCTGCTAATTCCAACACTGAGGTAATCTCAGGCCCCATCTCAGGTAATTATCTTTTCTCTTTCACTTGGGGTATAATTTCCTGGTCTTTGGTACATAAAACAGTTTTGGATTTTATCCCAGACATTGTATTATGTTTCGGAGCTTCTAGATTTTGTTAGCCTTCTTTCATTTTAACAGCCAATTTTGTGTGTTAGCCAGAGTTAAACCAAAAGGATGTATACTGTATAGGATGTGTGTGTGTGTGTGTGTGTGAATTTATGAGTGTATAATATACATAACAGACATATATAAATACAGAGATAGATGTACATATTCATACACAATAAAAAAATTCAACAAAAGTAATTAACTCATAATGATGAGACTGTCAAATCTGAAAACTGCAGGGCCTATTGGAGCATAAAAATGCAGTCAGATTGTTGGTGCTGACTTTGTGCAAAATTCCATCTTCTTCAGGAAACCTTAGCTTTTGTTCTTATGACCTTCAACTGATCAGATGAGGACCACCCACACAATAAAGAATAATGTCCTTTATTTAAAGTCAATGTATTGTAGATGTTAGCCATATCTGCCAACTCTTTTCACCACGAGGCCTACATAGGCCTTTGATTAAACAGCTGCATGCTATTGGTAGGCCGAGTGAGTGCAACAGACTTACGTACAGTCTCATGTGGTTGGATGTGCCCTACAAGCTTTCACATTGATGGCAGGTTTGTGTTCTTCAGGGTGTAGGAGCAAGTTGTGTTTGATCTGCCCCAGAAGAGCAAGAGTAAGCCCAAGACTTGGATGAAGTTCATAAGCAGGTTTTGGCTCTCTCCTTTCCAGAATTCTTTCCTCACTTCTCAGTGTCTCTGGTTGCCTTGAACTCTGTTATTTGTTTCTTTAGGCTGGAAGGACTGTGGGTTTGATGTAGCTTCACGCACTATGCTCACCATGGTCTTGGCCTGTCCTCAACTTGAAACTATGAAAATGAAAACCACATCCAATGATAGCTTTATTTCCCTCCAGAATCTGCCTGCTTTTCTGTCACTGTCTAGGGCTTTTAGGTAAATGTTGAATTTTTGGCTTTGCTTTTATGCGTAGTTCATGGTCCACAGTCTTTACCTGTGGAAACGTGGAATCTGGTAGCAGGTTGTTGGCGATACTGAGAGCAGAAGCCTAACACGCATCAAGAGAAGCACGTGAGAGCGGAAGAGGAAGCGTGGCTTCTTTCCGGCACACAGTAAGGGATGGGTAAACAGTAGCCATTACTGCCATGGCGTGAGTAGTAAGCAGAGTGGTTGTTCTGTTCAACCACTGTCTCAGTCAAACTCTAGATGGCTTTAGGGCCTCAGGGTGCAGCAAGTCCAGAGTCTTCAGGAGGTATTCCCCGCAAAGCAGGGAGTCAGGCCCACAACCAAAGGTTTTTTTCTTCCAGGACTTTCCAGCTTCTTCTACGAACCAGTACTAACTAGAAAACTGAGGCAGCCATTCAACTGTAAAACTGAAACTAATCTAGATCATTTTCAGAAACCAAAAATCATGGCAGCTTTACAAGGCAGAAGTTTTGCCTGTTTTAATAATGCTACCATCCTAGGGCCCAGTCTGGTGCTTACTTTATAGCAGGGCTTCTATAGACATTGGTCCAACAAATGAGTGAAAAAGTTCAGGAACCAGACTTGCTCAACTGCCTACTGAATGATTCGTAATGAGTTTGGACACGGTTCTCTGAATGAAGACTTACTCAGAGGAGAGGCCAGAGTCTGTGGTAGGACAAATTACTGGCAACAGCAACCCCAGAGGCTGAAAAGGGCAAACTAACATCCTTCCCTTCCTCAGAGCGTCTCTTGCAGTCAGCCCAGCCAAAGCACAGACCTTCGGTCCAGCCTGCCCCGGGCTGGCACGAGAAGCACTGAGATTGCACAATGGCCCCCGTGCGACCTCCTTGGGAGGTTTCATCCACATCTTGAAGCAGTTTCTGATCGTTTGGGGTTTGGCACCACCAAAACTTAGGCTTTGCCAAAACCTCGCTGTCTTTCATGTTTCATCCCAAACACCCTCACAAAATAATCATGAGCCTCTCCATTCTGCTCTTAACTTTCACTTGTGTCATCAAAATATTTACTTGAAATGTATCACTGACAATCAAAGGAATTGTCAGCTACGGGTGAGGGCGATGAATCATCTCCATGCGGGTTAGCTATTCTCTCGGCCTCCGTGCTGAGGTCTCTGGCACGTCCCCTCCCAATGCCCAGGGCAATGTCTTTGCGTGGAGTCATCAATCCTTTTTTTAAGAAATCTAACTTTTACAAAAACACGGATGCTCACATTTGAGATGAGAAAAATTCAAATAAATATAGATAAATGTAAAGAAAATACCACCACACAGAGATAAGTACAATAAACACAAATCTTTCCTTCCCATACTTTTTCTCTGCCAATATGTTTCGTTTTCACTTTTTTTTTTTTTTTTTTTTTTTTTTTTTTTTTTTTTTTTTTTTTTTTTTTTTTTTTTTTTTTTGGTGCCGAGCATTGAACTCAGGACATTTTGTACTTGCGAGGCAGGCTCTTATGCCACTGAGCTATATCGCTGGCTCTGCCAATACGTTTTTATTCCAAGTAAGACCATGGTCTAACACTTTTGTATCTACTGTTCCACTTACTCTAGACAGGAATTCTTTGTTATTCCATAGCAGTCATCTATACCATCACAGTACCTATCTATTTATTGAGAAACGTATTTGTTAAACCTCTCCTGTGCTTTGTACTCTGTGGTAAACTTCATAGGTGCCTAGCAGTAAGAGTGAAGCACATCAGAGGTCTTCTTTTGTACCGCGGGAGACTTGCAAGTAGTGCAGTGAAAGAAACAAACTCAAGAGAAGAGAAATACTGTTGAGGGAAAATGAGTGTGAGCAGGTGGTAATCCAGCCAAGGTTTGATAAAAGGGAAGCTTTTAATACTCCACAGAATAGATGGGCAGCCACTCATGTAAACACAAGAGTGTCAGCACTAGACATTTTGCTTGTTTTTAATATTTCACTATTACAGGATGATTGCAGAGCACTCTGAGGTCAGCAAGCATTTTGAGTTGAGTGTCACTCCTGGCAACGAAAGCACCTAGAAAGAGCTCAGTGATAGACAAAAGGAAGGGAGAAAGAACAGGGGAGTGAGGGAAACAAATAGGAAAAGAGGCGAGAGAAGAGAGGGGGGGGATGGGACGTGTGTGCGTGGGAGTGGGCGGGCCCAGGCTGACGGTGCCTGTATTCATGAATGATCTACCTGGTAAGGGAACAGGCAGGGGGTACTCTCCTAAAAGAGCACAAACATTAGCAGAAGTTTCTATTGTATTCACCAGCATAGGACTACAGGTAAAGAAAGAAAACGTCCTTATATCAGCCAAATATTTATTGATAACTGTATTGGATGACTGCTTTCCTCTCCCCAAGATTGCTGTCCTAGCCTCTCCAGTACTACATTCTTGGGTGCCAGTGGCTAGCCGGGAGTAAGAACTCCCTCATTAAGATTCCCATAGAATTGTATCTGTCTAGCACATGCTTTAGTAATTAGAAGGGACTTGAAACAATTATTTCCCAAATTAACACTTCAAGAATGACAGCTAACATAGTCCAGCTTGTATAATGTGATTTTCCCCCCGTGGGACACTGTCAAGCCACGGAGAAGTAGTCCTTTGGTTTCTGTTTCCAGTGATTCTAGCACAGGCAGTATTTGCTGAGGGAGAGTGAAAGAAATCATGGCAAAGATAAGACACAGAGAGGTAGAGGCAGGGAAGAGTGAGCAAAAGTCATCGGAGCATGAACTGGGAACTCCACAGGAATGAAAAAGAAAAAATGAAATCCATACCCAGTGTAATAACTATAGCTTTTCTTTTTAATATTTGGTTATCAAAATATGTTATAGTTTTTCATAAACTAAAAAGAAAAAAGTTTTAAAAATGCAGAGGCACAGCCACACCCAGATGGAAAAAACTAATCTCGAGCCCTGGGCTGGTGTAGCTAGGCAGCAGCCTGTCCACGGTGACCTGGCCAGCTGTGGGGCCGGGCCAGTCTGAACCGGAGTCTTCCTGAGACAGCTCCTCCGTAGAAGGGGCAATACTTGCCAACTCCTGCAAAGGTTTTTTGATGCTTTTAAACCCTTCATTGTGATCAGAACCCTATCTCCCGTGGTCACACTGCCCCTGAGGTCCCCGTAGAAGCAGACAGCCAGGGTGCATCTGGCTCAGGCAGGTCCAGGAAGCACACTGTGCAGCCTCTCGGTACTCCTCCCCTCGGAGGTTGCTCAGGGCTGTATAAGCTCACAGCTGCCTCACTGGCTTACAGCTTTCCCTCTCCTCTGCTCTTTCCCGGTAGTCCCAGGGCCAGTGACAGGCCACCCTGTTTTGCATGACGTTCAGTGTGCATCTGTGCATCCCTTCCTGCTTCTGGGGATTCCAGCCATATGACTTAAAGTCACTGGCATAGACTACAATAAATGTCAGTGCTTCTTGGAAGGCTACTTCTGCTACTGTATTTGAATCACTTTCCCCTTTAGCCTGCTTCCTAAGCCTCAGGGAGGCAATGCCATGTTTATATCATAGGGTTCCCACTGAAGCTGAGTTTCATTTATGGTTTTGCAGCTTCTTTGTGGTATAATTTTGTCACATTTCTTAACCTCTCTGTGTCTTATTTTCCTTATGTTGAAATGGGGAATAATAATGTTGTATCCTGTGGTGAGAACTGAATAAGGTACAACTGTGAAACTCAGCTATCTGAAGTAAGGGACAGTACTCAATGAATTGTGAACACTGAGGTAGTATTACTGCTTTTATCATTTTCACCACGTTTGCCTAGGAACTGCACAGGCCTTGTTTTACACCTTTAGTTGATTTTCAGTGATTAATTTCTTAACCTAGTCATAGGCTCCATTACCATCTTAATCCTCAGAACAACTCTAGAAGAAGCCGAGAGGGAGATATTACTTCTTGGTACTAGCGTTAGACAAGGTCTTTCTGGAAGAGCTGGCCTTAGTGCCAAGCCACAGAGAAATGATTTGATTTCATAGCAGGGCTAAGTGACCAGAAGCCCCAGACAAGAAGATCTGTGCTGTGGGTTTTCCTTCAGAGTCCTCATACAGCACTATCCAGGAATGAGGCTCAGCTATCAGCTCAGTCCTGGGGGATCCAACAAACGTGTCCAGGACCTTCAGTGTCAATATAAGTAGAATGCACTTTATTGTAAAGCTAATCTTGAAAACGTGCAAACTAGAAATGGCAACAGAGTTCAAGACTATAAAATGGTCTGAAGAAAGCTAACTGGGCTTGCGGGCTGTAGGAGTGCATTAGTAATGTTTCAGGAGGAAGCACCATTAATCACAAACTACAATTGTGTGTCTCTGTAGTACTTAAGCATTCTCCTAATGGGACTTCACTTTGGAATCAGCGACTTTTTATGGTCCAAAGCATCTGTCTGTTAACCATGCTGTATCACGTGTGCGTGTGTGCGCACACACACACACATTCTCAGGATAAGGCCTCCTGGAAACTTGAGTGACTTCTCAGTGCTTGATTTTTCCTGATAGCTTGGATGGAACTCTCATAGCTCTTACCCAAATGAACAGAAGTTCCAAGTGAGAAATCCATATATTTCTAAGATAGTGCAAACCAGCCCCAAGCAAAGCAACCCAGCTTCGCTCCAGATAGTACTTTTCTGCTTGTGAAAGCACAATTCATGGGCGAGTGTGTGTTCAGGATAATGCACAGCAACTCATAATAAAAGACATGTTCAGAGAGTGCCATTCAAATATTTTAAATTAAGCAAACCATGTTATTTATCTGAAGGTTTTGTCTTTTTTTGTACTAGAGGAGATGGAAATATTTTTGACATAAATACATAGCAAACCAATAGCAAATGTTTGTGCATCCTTTGGGTTTGTAAATCTGGTTGTTAATATTTTTACATCCAAATGAAGTTAGTAGAAGCAAATAAAATAAGCCCAATAATGAGAACATGAGAGTGTACATGACCATAAATCTGATAATTTGCTGAGTGATGGTTGGCAGTAACAATGATTAATATAATTATTGTATTTTTAATCTAATTTTATATGTGGCATAAAATTTAACAATCCAATAAAGGTAGAATAAAATAAAAACTGTCTCTCTCTTTACCCACTTTCCGAACTCCACTCCCAAGGAAAAAACATTTTTATTTATTTCATTTTTAAGTTTTGGAATTATATTATTTAAAGCTAAATAATTTCTGCTTTTACTTTATGACACATATACTTCAGACAGTACCTTACATTCCTTCCTAAAAGACAGAATTTTTTCTACAAACTTAGAACAGTTGCATTATTTCTTTCTTGTCTCCTAGCTTTATTGTAATCTTTACTACTGTTACTACTGTTAGACGGAGGAGTTGAAGGAAGTATAGGGCATGTGGTTTCCTTATCTCATAGGCTGGCAGATCAGTCAGTATTTGTAGTTTCTTTTTATAACTACAAATACTAAAGCTAAAACATTATCTCTCTCTCATTTTGTCTTTTAATTTTATCAATGTATGTGTGTATTCCTAGGATCAAACCCAGAGCCTTTAGCATGCTAGCCAAGCACCCTGTGACTGAGCTACACCCCAGTTCCCTACCACTCATTCTAGATGTAACTGACTGATCTGCCAGCCTGTGAGATAAGGAAACCACCTGCCCTATACTTCCTTCAACTGCTCTGTCTAACTTTCTTCAGCTATGCTATTATTTTTTTCCACTTGATCAAGATGTTAGTGTTGCCAGATAATGCTCAGGATTCCCAGTTATATTTGTAACTGACATGAACAATAAATAACTTTTAGTACAATTAATTATACAACAGATATCGCATGGGACATAGTTACACTGAAAAATTATTTGTTCCTTATGAGAGATTCAGATGTGACTGAGCACTCTGCATTTTTATTTGCTAAATCTAGGAACACTAAGGTTTTTTAAATAACATTTCCTCCCTCTTTGGATCATCTTTTATTTTGGAACAGGGAATCGAATTTAGGACTTTGCACTTTCCAGGCAGGTGTTTGTGCCCCTGAGCCATATTCCCGGCCCCTCTCCATTTTGTGAAATTGAGGGTCCTGATTCTTTGTTTTGTCTTTATGCGTGTTAAACTGAAAACCATTGCCATTCAATCTTGCTTTCTGCTCAGTTCAGGGCACAGAGTCCTAGGAATGTGGAGGCAAAGCCTGTCTTTCGCATTGTTGATCTCTCTCATTTTGATGACAGTTTTGCAAAAGACTGAATCAAAAATTAGAGGTAGAAACTGTATTCTTTTCCTTTTTCCCACAATTTCCTCTCTCACCCAAATCTTTTGAATTGTCTGTTCTTGTTTTCAAAACATAAATCACCATCCAGAGAGAAAGGTCACATGAACAGCTTGAGCGTTTCTCACCCTAAGCTGATGGAAGCGATGCATGCAGGGATGCAGGGCACTATAGAGCTGAACCAATGCGCGCCCCAGTTCGAATCCCACTTCTATGCGTGCTACTCTGGGACCTTGGGCAGATGCTTAAGCTTCCGCTCAGCTTCATCCTTGTGAAAGCCTACTTTGCCATTGTTGCTCAAATGAGGTGAAATCACAGAGTTGGTCCCTGGGCAGGTACTCAATAAAAGCCCATTGTGAGCTCTTCTCTGGGGATGCTAAGAATCGCCGCCTCCCTGCTGCGCCTGAGCGGGAGTGAGAAAGAACGAACGTGCGCGCTGCAGGCAGCT
This sequence comes from Dinomys branickii, assembly GCA_004027595.1. Classification (NCBI taxonomy): domain Eukaryota; kingdom Metazoa; phylum Chordata; class Mammalia; order Rodentia; family Dinomyidae; genus Dinomys; species Dinomys branickii. The sequence continues at coordinate 4,757 of PVLD010022325.1, read as the reverse complement.
CACCAGCAGCTGTGTCAGGGCCCTTTTACTAGACCCTCACCCTGTGCTGCGCTCCCTATATTTTACGTCTTTTTGTATTTATTCCCTACAGTACGCACACTTCAAATTCAATTAGGTACTGAAGTAGTTAACACGTCTTTTCCTTTATCATTTTTAAGAAATTGCTTCATGTTTGGCTTTCCCCTTATTATTCATTATTTAATCAATATGTGCTGGGTCTTCTGAATTGAGGAATGGGTTTTTTGTGCCTTCAGGAGGGGACATTGGCCTCACAGTCCGTCTCCTGGGTGGGTGCTGCAGCTGCCTGGCTTGTTCCTGCCTCAGGTCTGTGAGACCTAAGCTCCCACAAACCCTTACTGCTCCCAAAGGGATGTGTCTACAGTTTGGGTCCTGTCAGACCCCTCCTCTCATAAGTTATTCCAGCAAGTCCTGCTGGAGGGAATCTGCATCCCATGGCCCCGTATTCAGACCGCCCCAAAGTCCCCTCGAGCCTCATCTCCCACCTTTGCGCCTTTCAACAGTGCCTTGCTCTAGATGTATCACAGCTTTTCCCAGAACACATCGCCTTCACCTTCACTCTGCTAAGAGCACACTAGTGTCCCCTCACCCACCATGAGCTTTCTGGAATACTCAAACAACGCATCATCCGGGGTACTTCCCCCACCTCCCCCAGAAGTGTTAGTAACTCCCTTTTCTACAACTTGATAATTCACTCATCTGCTTAGTCCTTCTGAAAGGCAATTCTTCAGTTGCATATCAGAACCATTAAAAGTTGTCCAGAGACAAATAATCACATGGGGATTTAGGTCATCTTCTGGGATGGAGCCTCAACAACTTTCTTAGCTGTGGATGCTCAAGCTCCTGTTCACATTTGTAGATCACAGTTTTCGAAGAAATCCCAACCCCAACCCCCACTCCAGCCTCAGCAGTCACCCTACCTGTCACTGTCCCAGAGGAACCAGGCCCCACATTGCAGACCCACAACCAGGGCTCATTTCCATCCTGTCAAAGCTTATGTTATCAGGTACAATATATTTCAATTTTTGCTCACTTAACATTTCAGAAATGTTCCTTCTTTACACATTTGCATTGTCTGTCAGACTAAAACATCCTCAGGACTAGGCACTGAGTGTAAATATTTGGGGATTTTTGTTTGTTTATTTAACCTACTAAATGCCTACCAGATTGACAGTCTTACAGCAGACATTCAAATGTATAGTTAAGTGAGTAATGAATGAATGCATAAAGGTTATAAAAGGTCTGACCTAATAACCAATGCATCACAGTGACATACTACGTGGGCCAAAGTCAGCAGTTCAGTGTCCCCAAGCAAAAGAAACAAGAACACTATTTCATGTCATAATAAGTAGACCATGTCAGGACTATAGAATAATCTGTCTTTTCAACCAAAAACACTTTTTTAATATAGAATTTCAAAGCTGTCTGTCAGAAAGGTGACCTTCCAGATAGGTAACGAGAAAACAGGTATAGAGTTGTCAAGATGATGGTGCCAGGGTCCTGGGCACAAGAAGAGCCGATGGCCCCTGCAAAGTCTTGGTGACCAACACAGAGTGTCTGACAGGTAAGGTCACTCAGCAGACTGAGCACCTGGCATGATCAGGCCTGATGGAGGTGGAAGCTCACATGGAGCCACAGAAGCGCAGGAGTCCTGGCATGGCCTGCAAAGGTCTCTTGGGTTACAAGTAGGGTGCTGAGTATTGTTTGTTGTTAGCCAGCCAGAGAAAGCATTCCTATTACTGACAGCACTCTGGTTTTTAAAAGCCTGCTGTCTGCATCATGTCATGTTATCCTTACAATATTTGCGGACAACCCAAAGTGCCAAACTCAGTGCACCTGGGTAGTACATAAGAACTGAAGGCAGAATGATACCCATGATCTGGATGTGCTCCCAGCTTGCTAAAAGAAAACCCAGGTCTCAGAGCCTCAGTTTCTCTATGTATGAAATGAAGATTATATTCACAATTATCACACACAGTTTCCTTAGAAAATCAGATGAGTTGATGTATATGGAAGATCTTTGTAAATGAGAAAGTGTCATTATTATTATCAGCCTGAAGTTTCAGCATCCACATATCAGAACCTGAACAATTACCAGAGATCAGACATACACAGGAAAATATGTGGTCCACATTTGCTATGTCTCTAGCCAGGGTTTCTCAGCTTTGACACTACTGATGTTTAGGGACACATGATTCCTGATTGTGGAGAGCAATTCTGTGGATTGTAGGATTAGTGTATCCCTAGCATCTACTCATTTAATGCCAGTAGCAACTCCTTCTGTCCAATGCCCCCAACAGTCATAAAAATATCTGAGATGTTGAGAAATGTCCTTTGAGAGACGAGGCGCTCCTCAGCTGATGACCGTTTATCTAAGTCTTCATTTAAGCACCACATTTTGCTAATAATCGACCTATCCACTTAAACCTCACAATGAAAGCATGAGTTAGTATAAGTACGTAGCGCTGTCCCACTTCATAAGTGAAACCCACTTGAAGAGGGATAATGAAGTCCCCAGATTCGTGCAGATGTGTCTCTCAGACCTGAAAGCCCTGACATTCATTCTGCCCCTCTTTATCGGGAGAAAAACGTGGCTTGGGTGGCTTTGCTTAGCTGTCATGAAAGAGCTGGCAAGACCCTGAAAGACAAATCCATCTCTCTGGTAGTTAACAGAAGGACTTCATTCATATTCTCACCTCATTTCCCCTATTATGAGACTTCGGGTCAGTAGGATTTTTGCATTTTTTACCACTGACCTTTAAACATGTCTTGATCTTTTCAACTCCAGAAACTATGGAGTTTCAGAATCAGTAAACTGGATTCAAGTCCTCCCTCATTTGCAAAGCCCATATTTTTGCCCACTACAGATGGCTCACGCCTATATAACATGTGGCCTATGACTATATAGTGTGTGGCTAGAAAGGACTTCTCTACTTCATGCGCCTCTGTCATTCAGTGATGAAAGGAACACCGTGAACATAGAGCTGCTGCCTCTAGACCACAGCGCTCTCTCATTTCTCATCAGTGATATAACAGCACAACCATTGTCATTGCTAAAGCAGCAGCCGAAGAGAGTACCTATAAACCTAGCTCTTACTACATTAGCACAGGTGTGTCAGGGATGCAAACTTTAAGCCTATCCAAAATGATCAACTACGGCCTCTGCTAGACTTTATCCAACTGTGTGCTCATTTGTGCAAGACACAAGCCAAATGAAAGATTGTGCACAGAATAAAAGAACAGTATCCCCAGTGTCACACCTTAAAAGTGAGAGAGGCTAACGAGTTATTTTTTGGAGGTGAGTGAATTTTAATGACTTTTAGCTATTAAGATGATATCCTTCACCTACAGGTTTTTCACTAACATTTTTTATGCTTCTGCTTTTCCATCATCTTCAAGGGTGCACAGATGAAAAAAGGACATGGCTGTCTCTCAAGGGGCCTCTGATCACATCTAGTCCAAAAGTGCAGAATTTCCCACCTCAGTCTCACCTCAGCCTCTCTACTTCTCTGTCTTCCTCCAAATATCTCCTTCTGTCCTTTCATCTGACCTAAAAAGCAATCAGCCAGTGCAAGGACTCAGGGAAAGACGCTTGGCGGGCAGGAAGGATGGCTGTGTTCTGAAACGACATCTGTCTGTAGCACACAAAGAACCTTCCTGCAGGCTACATGCAGCTCCCACATCTGGCAATGGGAAGAGAAACTCAGTGAGGAGATCAGACACAAATAGCCTGTGTCCTGTAGAGAAAGAGGAGACTGGAACACAAGCCAAAAGTCTGTGTGAGTGAGGCACAGACTTTATGAATGTAGATGTAGATAGTACAACTCCATACTTCGGGAGGTGCCCTTGTGTGGGAAACAACTCTCCAGCAACGTGGGCTCCTGGAGCCAGGGCCTCTCTGTGTCAATGCCCCTCTGTTAACTAGCCATGACCTACTTCTCTTTGATGACTGGGACTGAATTTTAATTGCCTGTGTCCTCTACTTCTTCCATACCATCTCTTTTTTGGGGGGAAGCTTGCAAGGTGGTCCAACAAACTCCCCAACGAAGTAACTGGCCTTACTGGAAAGCAAAGTCTTGACCTCTTGATATGTCTTCAGGAAGGGTGTTCTCTTCACTGTCCCTTCTCCTTTGCATCACCCATTTTCATCTCTTACTTTAAAAACACCAGGTCAGTTTAGCAGTCTCTGTAAACAGAGAGAGAAGGAGTGGGAACAAATATTGATTCAAGGAATTAGACCCACACACACAAAAAAAGAGTTCTCTTACTGCCAGCCAAATAGGGCATCATCTCAATGAATCTGCCAGAAGAACAAGGTAAATCTTGTAGCCAGTCAAGAAGGACAATGGCCTGGGCCTTTGTCATGCCAGGAAGGAAGTAGCTTTCTTTCCTTGGTCATTCCCTGCTAAGCGAATTTGAGTAAGTGGTGGCAAGAGGTGGATAAGTGGTGGAACACTGTGCTGCCAGATGATACTAATGAAATCAGCTCCAGGGCTCTCACCACTGGAGCACACTGCCAAAACCATGCACTTCAATGCTGTGGAGTTGGCGAGGTGCTGTGTGGTGCCAGACCCTGTGCTGGGCATCCTGCACTGTCTTCCCAGCTCCAAGGAGAGCTCACATTCTGTGGAGACCCAGGTACACAATAAGAGAAAAGAACCATTCACTCAACAAATGCAAACTGAGAACTCCCTTTAGTTAGGCAAAAGGCAGATCTTTTTTTTTTTTTTTTTTTTTTT
>PVLD010022324.1:0-29545 GCA_004027595.1 Dinomys branickii | reverse complement strand
AGATACTCCCTACCTAGTGACCTGGGTGAGGTGTGTAAGACTGCTCCCCCACCCTCCCAGGGTTCCCTGCAGGAATAGGGATGGATCTCCTCCCCCACTCGGTGATCTGGTCGCGAGCGCCGATATCTCACCAGTTATTGGAGTCCCTGCAGGCATGAAGGTTCCAAGGTGCCAGTCTATCCTTTGGGGCTTTCTGCGCAGCCCGCCCGATGTGCACGAAACGTGAGACCGCTGGGCGTTGCTGCCGCCAGAGAGCCGATCTCTGTCGGGAGTCGCTGGAGAGCTGCGCCAGGTCGGGGGGCGGGAGGGATCGAGCTGTCTGTATTCTCAGGGCGCTAGGACCCAGCAAATCTTTCTCTCCACTCCCGGCGGCGTTTGCGGCCCTCTGCGTGGCCCGCCCGACACGCGCGAAAAGTGGGATTGCCGGGCGTCTCTGCCGCTAGCAAGCGGATCTCTGTCGGGAGTCGCCGGGGGGCTGCACGGGCTCGGGAGGCGGGAGGGACCGAGGCGGCCGCGCTCCCACTGCGCTTGAACCGAGCCAAGCTTCTTCCCCGCGTGGATCGTCCCTGGCTCCCAACGTCTGGGGCTTTCCCACGTCTCGCCCTGGCAGCCTGGTGCGCCCTACCACATCTCCCCAGGCATCTCAGAGAAATACGCCCAGTTTAAACTTCCCAGCCAAGGTCCCGGCATTCACGCTCGCCAAGTCTGTCTCGAGCTGGTGGTGTTTATTAAGGAGGTTCACTCCCTTGCTGCTCACCTGGTCGCCATCTTCCCCGGATCTCCTGTCAATATGTTTTTGTACTTTTGTGTTTCTAAAATAAAAAAAAAACAGTATGTAATGTAGCAACCATTGTTAATTGCTATCATTTTGTTTTGAGGACATGTATCATTTTTGTTGTTTTTGCGTTGTTTTTATTTTGTCTTCATGGTTGTTTTGTTAGTTTTTTTAAATCTTTAAAATAAAATTTTAACAATTTAAATAAATAAATAAACCAAAATCTCAATATTCAAGTGTAAAAAAATAACAGAATAACAAAAACATAGACAAAAACAACAAAAATTATAGAGGGTTTCAAAAAAGAATGACAGAAATTGACAGTGTTTGTTGATAATTGACATTGTTATCTTCAGTGAAGTTGTTCAGTCCACCAGGTGTAAGAATGTAAGATTGATGAAACCATTAAAGAGAACTGAAAAATAGTAAAAAAACATTATATAAGCTTTCTTTCTGGTGATAAATAATGAAGATACAGAGCTTCACTACGCAAGATAGTAGGAATTCAACAATGAATCTTATATTACATACTTTGTCTTCAAATTAGTTGTTCAGATTACTATATATAAGTGCAAAATTGGTCAAAAATTAAGCATTAACTGTTCCTTTCAATAAACCATTAGACATCAGCAGTACAATTATTCCAGCTCACCTGATATAAATATTTTCCTTCTTTCTTTCTTTTTCTCCTTTCCCTCATCCCAATTGTTCCTTCCTTTGAACAATTTATTTCCCTTCCATATCTGTTGTACATTTTGGGTTTTATTTACTGTTTCAGATTCTTATACTAGGGAAATAATATGACTTTTTTTTGGTCCTGGTAATAGAACTCAGGACCTTCCAATTGCTAGCCAGGCACTTGTGCTGCTGAGCTACACCATATTCTAGGGAAATAGTATGATGTTAACACATGTGGGTTTGATTTTTTTCACTTATATTTATGGTCTCTAGTTGTGTCCATTTACTTATAAAAGCCTCAAGTTTATCTTTTATTTATAGTCGAGTAATACTCCATTGTATAAAAGTACCACATCTTTTTTATCCATTCCTCAGTTGATGGGCATTTGGGTTGCTTCCACAAATTAGCTATTACAATTTGTGCTGCTATAAACATGAATACATATATATCACTGTGTATGATGTTTTTAGTTCTGCTGGAAAAATACCCAAAAGGGCAATAGCTGGGTTGAATGGAACCTCTAATCCTAGTTTAGTGAGGAATCTCTAGACTTCTCTGATCTTTATAATTTCCTGTCTTCTTTGGGCTTTAGGCTTGACTTGCATATCTCTCTCTAGAAGCCTGATGTACAGCATAAGATTGTTTATTTGTGCTTATTTGGTTTTCTTGATGTGGGAATTCACTACCATAAGTTTCCCTCCGAGGACTGCTTTCATTGTGTCCCACAGGGCCCTATAATTTGTACCTGCATTTTTATTTGATTATAAATATAATTTTCTTCTGTTTCTACCAGTGACCCATTGGTTGTTCAGGAGGGTGTTATTTAATTTCCATGTGTTTATGGAGGCTTAGTGATTTCTTTTGTCATTAATTTCCAATTTCATTGCACTATGGACCAATGGTATACATGGGATAATTTCAATTCATTTGCATTTACTTAATGTTTGTCTTGGTTACTTTTCTCTCGTTGCTGAGATAAAATACTCAATGCCCAAAGAGAAGAAAGGAAAGGTTTATTTAGCTTACAGTTTGTGGAGGTTTCAGTCCATACGTGGCTGGTTCAGAGGCAGAGTGGCACAAGACAGAGGGCAAACTGTTCAGGGCAGCAGAGCACAGCTAAAACCACAAGAGCAAAAGGGAGGAATGGCTGCAAGCAGCCTCTTTTCTTCCCTTACATTGTAAGCAACCTAACCCCACCCAGGGGGCATGTAGCTCTCACACAATCTCCAGGTCCTCCTCTTCCACAGGCTCAGGATGTATACAAAGTAAGCACCCTGGCTTCCTGCTGAATCACTCAGCCAAACCTATAGACTCCCCAAGTTGACACAATGTATCAACCATAGCAATGTTTTATCTGCTAGTATATGATCTATTTTAGAGAACATCTGTGTGCAGCTGAGAAGAATATGTAATCTGACGTTATTGGGTAGAACGTTCTGTAAAGGTCTATTTAGTCCATTTGTTCACAAATTTGGTTTAGTTCTCTTATTTCTTTGCTGAGTTTTTGTCTAGTTGAACACTTCTTTGTGACAATGGGGTATTAAAGTCCCCTCTTATGGTTGTTGCACTGCTTATTTGATTTTTCACATCTCTTAAAATTTGTCTTATATAGTTGGGTGCTCCTGTACCTGGTGCATAGATATTTGTGACTGCTATCTCTTCCTCTTGCAGTCTTCCTCTGACATGAATGTAGTGATCTTTATCTCTTTTGAGAATTCTTGATTTGAATTTCACATTGTCTGCAAATAGTGTAGCTACCCTGCTTTTTTCTGGGTGTCTGTTTCATGGAGTATTGTTTTCCATTCTTTGACTTTCAGTCTATGAATTTCCATTTGAGTTAAATGTTTTTCTTGTATACAGCATATTGTTGGATTTTGTTTCTTGATCTGCTCTGCCAGTCTGTTTCTTTTGATTGGTGTATGGAGGCTGTTTACACTGATGATTAAAACTGATATGTATTGGCTTGAATTTGTCATGTTATTTTCCTACTGTTGTTTCCTCCTTTTTCCCTCTTTTTAATTGCTTGCACTGCCTGGTGGTTCCTTTGTAAATGTTGTTCTTGAAATTGAGGTCATTTTTATCTCTTTGTAGAATATCTTTTAGTACTCTTTGCAGGGTTTCTTTTGTGCTCACAAATTTCTTCAGATATTCCTTACCATGGAAACATTTTATTTCTCCATTAATTTTGAAGGGTAATTTTTCAGGGTACATCAATCTGGATTAGAAGTTGTTTTCTTTCAAGACCTAACATATTTCACTCTAATCTCCTCTTGACTTGAGGGTTTGTGTTCAGAAATCTGCTGTGATTGTGATGAGCCTTCCTTTACAGATAAACTGTTCTTTTCTCCAACAGCTTTTCATATTCTGCTCTTCTACTGAATTTCTGGGATGCTGATTATTATATGTTCAAGTGTGGTTTTATTTTTTTTATGGCTAACTGGAGTTCTATATGCCTCATTTAAATGCATGTCAGATTCTTTTTCCATGCTTGGGAAATTTTCTGCTATTACTCCTGCAAACAGTCTTTTTATGTCATTGGGGTTGACTCCTGCTGTTTCCTATGCACCTATTAATATTACATTTGTTTTTCTTTGCATAATCTTACAGGTGCTGAACTGTTATTTCCTGGTTCCTGTGTGTTTTTAAGAGATCTTTCCTTTAATGATCGTTAGCTGTAATGCTGTCTTCAAAGTCTGAAAGTCTATCTTCAGGTTTGTTCAAGTGGTTTTGCCAGCTTTCAGTGGAATTTTTAATTTCCTGGATATCTATTTGAACCTGTTTCATGCATTCTAATTCTACCCTGCATTGTTCATTCAAGCTTTCCATTATCTTTCTGTACTCTGTTATTTTTTACATCTATGTCTGAAGTCATTCTGGGTGGGATGGAGGACTGAGATTATATTTTGTTCCTTTATTTTGTCATTTTCAAAGATCTGCAAGTTCCCTGAAGCTCAGCCTCACACCCGCTCTGATGTGGGAGTGGTGTGAGGACCCCAAGCTCCCTCGTGCTTGCATGGCTCCAGTGATGGTGTGTGGGTGTGGGGTGCTGGTGCTTCTTCTCCCAAAGCTTTCTGAGGCTCAGGTGGTTCTCATGCCAGTGGAGGAAGGGTCAGCGCAGCTTCTAGAGTTTTGCAAAGCTGTTCAGGGATCAGCTTGTCTCTCACTTAAGAGTCCCCAAGCTGTCTGGGAAATAGCCTGGTTCCTACAACATGTGGGGGTGCAGTGAGACATAATCACCAAGAATCTCAAAACTATCCAGGGCTCAACCCAGCTCCCACGCCAGTGAGAGAGGTGCATGGGCACCTGAGCAAGTTCCCCAAAGCAGTCCGTGGCTTAGCCCAGCTCCTACAAGGTGCAGCACATTCATGGCATGGTCATGGATGCTCCTGAAACTATCTGGGGCTCAGCCTGGCACCTATGCTGGTGGGGGAGTACTGGGGGGGGACAGACGGCAAAGCTGCCAATGCTGTCTGTGGCTCAACCCAGATCCCATGCCAATAGGTGTAGAGTGGGAGCCTGGTCATCTAGGTCCCCAAAGTTATCCCAAAGGTTCTGAGGAGTAGGGCATGGTCACTGACGTCCCCAAATCTGTCTGGGGTTCAGCCTGGTCCCCATGACAGTTGAGGAAATGAGTGGGTGGCTCACTGAGGCCCCCAAAGCTGTCTGGGACTTAGCCTGGCTCCCACGCCAGTGGAGAGGGAAGGGTGGCTCACCAAGGTTCCCAAAGATCATGGCTCAGCCTGGCTCATGCAAGTTATGTCAGCACATGAATTTTATATGGTCACCAGAAAAGGAGAAAGGGTTCCTAATTGAGGCCTTAGCAGGCAACTAAAAAAGTTCATACGCTTTATAATTTTGCTATATTTCAATTCTGCTATACATGGCACAGATATTGGAATAACACTATTTCAGTTTATAAAATTTCAGTGAATTTAAGCTTGGTGACTTTGAAAATCAAATTGTTCTCCTATGTGACATCAAACAGGGACACTCACTCCTTTGTTAAAACAGCCAAGGAAAGCCCGGTTCATTGGCTGGTAAAGTGAATCATGAAGCAATATGAGAATATTATGAATTGCTGTTGAACTATGAATCAACTCAAAACAATTTTATTATTTACTGTATGAAATATATTTTATACTGAAAAGATCAAAAATGCAATCAGCACACAGTCAACATAATCCATATCAAATAATAAAGAAAACTCATTTGGAGTCCTCACAATGCTGTAGAATGGCATATATGAAAATCAACAAATCTACCTTTCTATCTCCTCGAAAATCTGTGGAGCACTTATAAGATGTAAGTTGTTTAATCTTCATTTATATTAAATACAGAAGGCAGCAATGTAAAGTTGACTATATAACATAGAGAAATGCATTGTGTTCTACTTTTATGATCTGGAATACTTGTCAACTTTTAAAACATAATGTAGGCCCTATTTCTATTTGTAACATATTAAGGCCTTAACTTGGCATTAACATTTTTTTATATATACATAGACTTAGGAAGGAATTGAAGATTAATTGCTTTACTTTCCCCACTGTTTTGTAGAATGTTTTGTGTGCACTGTACACTAAAACCTTGAGTAAATTTTTCCCACTGTGTTAAAAAGCAAAGATATATTTGTTGCATTAATCTTCTATATAGCAAAATGCAAGGTTTTACAGATGTGCATGGATCAAACACATCACCTTGGCTGTACTTCTATGTTGATTGTCTTAGCACAGCTGTACAGTTTTCTAAAAGTATAGCCACTTTCAAACCTGTATTTATTACATAATCATTAATAACATCATATCTGAATACTTAGTATAATTTTATTTTTATAGGTGGCATGCATGGAACCAAATTACATGTGAATTTAAATATTAAGGATGATAAAACTTCTATCATCTAGGAATTTTAAAAATTCTCAACCTATGACTAAATAATATTGCACAAGATTTTACTCCATCATGCATCATACAAAGGCATCTGTGTTACAGCAGTTAATAATGAATACACTATCTAAAATATATCAAAGTACTTTCTTTTTAAACTCTTGTCCGGTAACTGCTCTCTTGCTAAGACTATATACAATTATACTAAAGGTAACTATTGATTTGACATTTGCTAAGTATTCAGTCTAAAAATCATGACATTAGATTTGCAACTTCAGAATACCTATAGCATAGCCATCTGAAATACTACCTTTGAAAGAAGAGTGTGACTTAGCAGCTTCAAATAAAAAAGTTGCTAGATTTTTTGCTTATTCATGGAAAAAAAACATTTTCTGTTATAAAAACATCATAGCTAATTGATCACAACATGTATCTGCAGTGTATCCATATTATAATGAATCAGTGACTTGATTTTTCCCCAAAGGTCTTAAAAGTTAAAGCATGTACAATGTTTAGCACAATTTGATGCCAGTCTTCTTGAAGGAAACTGTACTAAAAAAACTCCAAATTCATTGTTGGAATTTTCTTCAAATTTCATTTATCTGCCTTATAAAAAAATAGTTCTGGCTCATTTTAAAAGCTACTAGATTTTGGTTGAAAAGAGGTAAAACGAAGGACATAGTTTGAAATATTATGTAATTCTTTCAGTGATTTCAACTGTTAGTTTCTTATTCAAAATAATCAGAGAATGAAAAATTCATTATTTCACCAATGAGATACACTCTATAAGTAATTTAAGATTATATAAATCTACTATATGTTAGTTAATTTTGTCTGTGTTCAAAATAAGTGATATGATTTATTGGATAACTCATCCTAAAATGAGATCCTAAAAAGAATGACTTAAAATCAAGAATTTTATAAAATAGAACCAATATTATAAATAAAACTGCTCTTGCTATTATTAACCAAAAAAGTAAGTCCTCACAAATGTGTACAGTAAATAGAATGAAAAATAGCATACTTAGCTGACATTTTAAGAACAATTATATCTGTACAATGGACTAATCCAGTCTCTGCATACTGAAAGTGCCAAAGAGAGAGACAGAGACAGAGAGAGAGAGAGAGAGAGAGAGAGAAAACAAACTTGCTTGTGTATGTGATATATTTTGCTCTGTGAGAATTTCCTGTTCCACATAAGTAAGATGAAAATTTTCAAAATTCTCCTTTCCCCCTATTTGTGATCTTTATTTGAATTTCATTGGATTAAGAAATGTCTAAAAGAGCTTCCCCACTGGTAAGGCCTGTGCTGGGGATCTGAGGCACTGGACTTTCCACCACAGAGGGAGGCTGGTCTATATTGCCACCTGAGCAGCACAGTGTTTCAGCAGAACTCCTCTCCTCCGATAAGGCCTGAGCCTGGGCTCTGCTCCACAGCTTGGAGTTAGGAAGGAGCTCGAACTGGGAGGGCCCGTCCCTGTTGGTGGTTGAGACCTGTAGTGTGGAAACAGCCTCAGCTCTGGGGTCCTCAGGATTGGAAGGTGAGGTCTGCTGTCTCCTGACTAGCTGCCTGAGGATCCTGAAGCAGCGGACCTTGCCTAACCACCATTGGCTTCAAGGCTGAGGCCTACATGCTTCCCACACATGGAATGGAGACCCTCGTATTGAAGCCCAGCACTCCCTCAACATTACAGATGTGGTCTGAGCTGTGCACACTAGCAATTGCCTGGGGGCCCCTGGGCCCAGTGGTCCACAGTCTGCTACCACTTTGGGATTAGTTTGACTGGGGCTGGAGGTACAGCTCAGTGGGCTAAGTGCTTGCCGCGAAGCACTAGGGCCCTGAGTTCGATCCCCGGTCCCGGAAAAAAAAAAAAAAAAGGGAACGGATTAGTTTGATATCTAGGTAAACTAGGCTCCCTAGAGTCCTTTGTCAGCTGCCTGGGTAGTTTGTTGTTCAGTACTTGTCATCTGACATTGAAAATGACAAGACATAGGAGCAAAATGCAGTCTCAGAACACAACTCCACCCAGAACAAGTACAGGAGACAATGACGTAGGAGAACTAGGAAGCCACATACCTAAAATTTCTCAAATTATCACATCTGAAGTAAAGAAACAACTCCATCAGGACATAGAAGACATTAAATCTGAAATAATCTCAGGCAAAAATCAAAGTGAAAGTAATAATGGAAGAAATGCTTGGCACATACAGAGAAGAAACAGAAAAAAGACTAGAAGATCAAAGCCAACAAATGGAAACATTGCATAAGTAATTTAGGAATGAATTAGAATGCATGAAAAAGACTCAAAGAGATTTGCAGGAAATGAAAATTTCCATTGAAAGCTTGCAAAACTGCTCGAATGAAGCCGTAGATAGATTTTCAGATCTTGAAGACAGCATGACAGCTAATAATTGTGAGAGGAAGGATCTCTTAAAGTTATCAAGGAATCAGGAAAAATCAATCCAACAGCTGCAAGACGAAGCAAAGAGAAACAATTTCCCAGTAATAGGAATCAGTGAAACAGCTGGAGGCAACACAAATGACATAAAAAGAATATTTGCAGAAATAATATCAGAAAATTTCCCAACCATGTAAAAGATACTGATGTGCAGTAAATGAAGCATATAGAACTCCAATGAGATACAACGCAAATAAAACCACACCCAGACATATAATAGTCAAGATCCCAGATATCCAGCAAAAGAACACAATATGAAAAGCTGCTGGAGAAAAGAAACAGATCATGTATAAAGGAAAGCCCATCAAAACCATAGCAGACTTCTCAACAGACACCATGAAATCAAGAAGAGCTTACAGGAAGGTATTACAGATTCTGAGACAAAACAGCTTCCAAAGAGACTGATGTATTCTGCAAAATTATTCTTCAAATTCAATGGAGAAATAAAGTATTTCCATGACAAAGAAAAACTGAACTTCATGAGTGCCAAACCAACATTGCAAAAATTACTAAAAGATATTCCTTACAGAGAAAAAAGAGACCACAATCTCAAGAAAAACAATAGAAAGAAACCCTTAAACAGAATAAGCAAATAACAGTAAAAGTATGAAAGCAACAGTAAGTAAAGAGCATGACAAGAAAAAGCCAACATATAACAGTTATAAGCATTAAGCAAAAGAAACAGACTGGCAGTGTGGATTAAGATACAAAATCCCACAGTATACTGTACAGAGGAAACACAACTTACTCAAAAACAAATCCACAAACTGACGGTCAAAGGATGGAAAATAATTCTCCATGCAACAGGATCCCTGAAAAAAGAAGGCGTAGCTTTTATGTTTGCAGACAATGTAAACTTCAAGCCACAAACAATCAAAAGAGACAAAGAAGGCCACTATGTAATAGGGGAAAGCTGCATGAGGAAGAGATAACAATCCTAAACATGTATGCAGCAAATACTGGAGCACCAAAATATGTAAGGCAAATCTTAATGGACATAAAAAAACAAATAATCAATAACACTATTGTAATAGGGGACCTAAACACCCCTTTGATGCAAAGAGATAGGTCAACAGGACTAAAACTCAGCAAAGATATAACAGACCTGAACTAAATGTGCAAATAAAAGGACTTAGTAGATGTATGCAGAGTGTTGCACCCCACAACGGCAGAATACACATTTTTCTCAGCTGCACATGGGACTTTCTCTAAAATAGACCACATTCTAGCCCATAGAGCATACCTACCTAAATGCAAAAGAACTAAATTATCGCATGCATATTATCTGACAACATTGCAATGAAATTAGAAATTAATGACAAAGGGAATTCAAAAAACTCCATAAACACGTGGAAATTAGACAACAACCTCTTGAATAACCAATGGGTCACACAAGAAATTAAAGAAGAAACTAAAAAATGCCTACAAGCAAACAAAAATGCAAATACAACTTATAGGAATCTGTGGGATGCAATGAAAACAGTCCTCAGAGGGAAATTTATAGCAATGAATGCACACATAAAGAAAACAGAAAGAGAACAAATAAATAGCCTAATGCTGCATCTCAAACTTTTAGAAAAAGAAGAACAAGTCAAACTCAAAGCCCAAAGAAGGGAGGAGAATATAAATCTTAGGGCAGATATTAATGCAATTGAGATGACAAAAGCTCTACAAAAAATAAGGGAATCAAAGAGTTGATTCTTTGAAAGAATAAATAAAATTGATAAAGCTCTAGCCAACCTTATCAGAAAAAGAAAGGAAAGAACTCAAATTCATGCAATAGGGAATGAAAACGATGAAATAACTACACATCCTACAGAAATTCAAAAGATCATTAATACCTACTTTGAGAATCTTTACTCCAATAAGATAGACAAATTCAGAAGAAATAGACAGATTCCTAGAAATGTATGAATGACCAATGTTGAATCAGGAAGAGTTAAAAAATCCTGAACAACGCAATATCAAGTAATGAGTTTAAAAATGTCATTAAAAATTTACTGACAAAGAAAAGCCCAGACCCTGATGGATTCACTGCAGAATTTTAGAAAATATTCAGCGAAGATTTAATGCCAACACTCCTCAAACTCTTCATTGAAATTGAAAAGGAAGCAATTCTCCCTAACTCTTTTATGGAGGCAACTATAATACTAATAACAAAACGAGAGAAGGACCCAACCAAGAAAGAGTACTATAGACCAATCTCCATAATGAACATAGATGCAAAGATATTCAATAAAATACTAGCAAATGGAAAGCATCAAATCATAAGGAAAATTATACACCATGACCAGGTTGGATTTATTCCAGGAATGCAGGAGTGGTTCAATAGTAACAAATCAATTAATGTAATAAACAATATAAATAAAGCCAAAGACAAAAAACACACGATCATCTCAATAGATGCAGAAAAAGCTTTTGATAAAGTCCAACATGCATTCATGTTAAAAACCCTAGAAAAAATAGGAAAAGATGGCCTCTATCTCAATCTGATGAAAGGTCTCTATGACAAACCAACAGAAAACACCATACTAAATGGACAAAAACTGAAAGCTTTCCCTTTAAACTCAGGAACAAGACAAGGATGTGCACTGTCACCACTACTATTCAACATGGTTCTAGAAGCACTAGCCAGAACAATTAGATAAGAAAGAGAGATAAAAGCAATAAGGATAGGAAAGGAAGAAGTAAAACTATCACTATTTGCAGATGACATACTTTACATGGAAGACCCAAAAAACTCCACAAGAAGACTTCTTCAATGAATTGACAAATTCAGCAGAGTAGCTGGCTACAAAGTCAACACCCAAAAATTAATAACATTCCTATACACAAAAAACAAACAGGTTGAGAGAGAAATTAAGGCAAACGTACACTTTATAATAGCATCCAAGAAACTGAAATACTTAGGAATCAATCTAACAAAAGAGATAAATGATCTAATCAATGAAAACTACAGTACTCTGGAAAAAGAGATCAAAGAGGATTTCAATTAATGAAAAAACATTCCTTGCTCATGGTTAGGAAGAACCAACATTGTAAAAATGGTCATACTGCCAAAATTGTATAGATTCAATGCAGTTCCCATTAAACTACCATTAACATACATCACAGATCTAGATAAAACATTCCTTAAAATAATCTGGTACCAGAAGAGAACCAAAATAGCAAGAACAGTTCTGGGCAACAAGGAAAAGTCAGGTGGAATCACAATCCCTGACCTGAAATTACACTACAAATCTACTGTAATAATATCAACATGGCACTGGCTAAAACAGAGACCAGAAGATCATTGGAACAGACTGGAAGAAACAGCCACAACCACAAACACACTCAGCCACCTAATCTTTTATAAAGGTGTCAAACAAACTCACTGGAAAAAGGACAGCCTCTTTAATAATTTGTCATGGAAAAAGTGGCTTCCTACCTGCCAAAGACTGAAAACAGACCCATGTCTATCACCATACACCAAACTGAAGTCAAAATGGATCACAGATCTCAATATTAAAACAGAAACACTAATTCTACTGCAAGACAAAGTGGTAAATACTTTGAAGACTTAGGGTAGGCATAGAATCCATGAAAAAAAACCAAACTGGCCATGAAATATTCCAAAGAATCAATAAATGGGATCTCATCTTACTGAAAAGTTTCTCCACATCTAAAGAAATGACCAGTAGAGTAAAATAAAACCCCACAAATTGGGATAAAATTTTAGCTGACTGTCCCTCCAAGAAAGGTCTTCTATCTAGACCATATAAAGAATTTTAAAAATCAGCACCTCCAAATTCAAATACCCAATCCAAAAATGGGCAGCTTAGATGAATACACACTTCTCAGAAAAAAAAATACAAATTGCAAATATATACATGAAAAAATGTTTAACCTCATTAGCCATTTGAGAAATGCAAATTAAAACAATGTTGAGATTTCATCTCACCCTAATAATAATGGCTATCATTAAGCAATCAACCAATAACAAATGCTGGAGAGGCTGTGGAGAAATAGGGACTCTTCCACACTGCTGGTGGGAATGCAGACTGGTGAAACCACTGTGCAAATCAGTTTGGAGATTCCTCAGCACCTAGGTCTAGAGGTCCCATTAAACCCAGCTATTCCCTTCTGGGTATTTTCCCACAATATCTGAAAACATCATATTACAGTGATATATGTACACCCATGTTCATAGCAGTATAATTTGTAATAGCTAAACTGTGGAAACAACCGAAATGTCAATCCACTGAGGATTGGATAAAAGAAAATGTGGTACTTTTATGTAATGGAATATTACTCAGCTATAAAGAAAAACTCCAGGCTTTTATAGGTAAATGGTCACAACTAGAGACCATACTCCTAAGTGAAATAAATCAGACCTCCATGTGTAAGCAACGTATTGTCTCTATAGTATAAGAACCTGAGTGAATAAAAGCTAGGAGGTATGATAGACGTTGTGAAATGAGACAAAAATGCTCAAAAGTAAGGGGCATCTGGAGTGTCGGAAAGGAAAAGGGAAAAAAGGGGAAATTATAGGATAGCTAATATTCGTACTATGTCTTCTATTGCTTTCCTGAAAGGAACAGTTAATGATTAAGTTTGATCATTATTACATGTCTCTATTTGTTTTCCTGCGAAACCACTTTGAATTTATCAATACGTTATACAACAACCATTGTTAATTTCCTACCACTTTGTAACTCTGTATTGTTTGTATTGTTCCTATGCTGTTTTTTAAATGGAGGTTTGTTTGTTAATATGTTTTCTTCTTTTATTTTTAAAATAAATTTAAAAACAAAGAAAAAAGTATTAGCAAAGTCTTAAAATAGTCTTCCTCCTCTACATACTTTTCTATGTGTGTATACGTGTCTGCATGTATGTACATACATATACAGATAATTAACTCACTAGGTAGTTAGAAGTAGACATATATCTTTTTGGTTCTGTTCCTTGCTCTGAAGAAACCTTAGTGATACAAATATTTGCTCTCTGTCTCTGTCTCTGTCTCTCTCAACATGTTTTTCAAATGGAAATTACATAAATTCTTATTTTTGAATTGCCTACGAATTGAGATGACACATTACCCTCACCAAGAATTAGTGTCTTATAATAATTTGTAACTTGGTTTGGTGTCAGAGGTCAAAACCCAATTGAAGTCACATCTAAATATAACTTTGGTTGAAAGGTAATTGAAACTTTTGTTTTAAAACAATAGTTTGCACACAGTAATTTACACATAGCCAAACAATTTGATCAAATTTTTGACTGATGCCATGCTATTAAGTGAAAGTATTGGATCATCTAAGGAACTGATGGATGAGTTCCTTCAAATTTCTTCAGGTTCTTTACAACCAATACACTGAAAATAATTTTTAAAAATCAGCAAGCTAATCAACCATTTCCAAAAGCATATTGAATCCATCACACTTCCTGATAAAATTGACTTTACTATAGTCAAATCTTTCATCCTTCTGGGCTCTTGCTCCACGGATAACAAAGAAAGAAGTAACTAGAGAGCAGTGGGAGATGCACTTACTATATTTTACTTGACAAAACAAAGAAAAACTCTCTTTAGATGAAAAGGGCTCCAAAGGAGGGTGCCAAGAGGTACCCAAGTTTGGGGGTTTATCAGCAAATTGATGAGCTATTTTGGTTGGTATACAAAAATGACAGTGAAACAATAGCTTTACTGATTTTAGCTAGGCTTCTGATGTCAGAAGTAAATTTTCCTCATACCTGAGATTCTCAGAGTTTATCTCAATTTACTTAGATCTTTTCTCTAGAAACAGCAGGTTACCTATTTTATCTAAGGCTCTAATGTTAGAGGAAAAGGCTTCCCCTGCTCTGCTGCTCTCTAGCTTCCCTTGGCACACTTCTGTACACATCTTTCTCCTTTCATTTTAAACTTTACAGGGTTTACCTCAGTTCATTTTGGTCCCTATCCAGCTGTCTAGTGCTTGTCTATCTTATGGTCTCAATTTCCACAACAGTGGTGGATCTAACTACTGTTAGGGGTGGGGGGTATTTGGTTGATCTGGCTGCTTCTTGGTGAGAGGGAGCAATGGTAGACAGCAGGTATAGTCCATCACCATGAGGTCTAACTTAGGATCCTGAGTAGAAACGTAGAGGAGTATACAATGATGAATCGTTTGTACCACCATATATAGTTTTAAGCCTGTCAAACAAGAGGAAATGACTTCAACTAAGAGATCTAGTATGCAAAATCTAAACAATAAAGCTATAAGAAAGATTATCCATGGTCACACTATGAGAAGTAACCAGGACATTCAATTTCAGATTCCTGACCAGGATCCCCATAGCCTAGAAAATTCCTGGTGAATAATAGAGGCATTATCAGTTAGTTTTTGTGTTGTGTCTTTCACTACTTCAAATTGATTGGCATAAAAGTAATATTTTTTAGAAATAGACACACTCTCCCCTTTTTTGGAGCCAGGAGGTTATCTACAAGTTTGATTTTTTTTTAAATTTTCTTAAGAACCTTTTTTATCTGATGTGAAATATATAAAGACAACAAGTGTTATTTATGAGTGTACAAGTCTCTCCAGTTTCAGCAATAGGAATATCAAGGGCTTTGTGGTTTTCAACAATATTTAAAGTTGCTTGCTCTTGTTAAAGCAATGCATGACTTTTGTTGAGCTTCTATAGCTGCCACTACGGCATTCTAACCTCACTGAACCATAATAGTGGTAAGCTACAAGTGCAGGTGCACTCTGTCAGTACGGACTTGTTTAGTAACTGGAGTCTCCTTTGTATGTTTAGCCTACATTGCTATAAATATTTATATATCTTGTTCATTATATTTTTCTGTTGGTTGTTTAAGATCAAGTTAAAGTGAGACCCATGTTAATCAAAATTAATCTATATCTGTCACCTAAGGGAGAAATCATTGCATACAAATGTATAGTATATGTTTGATGTTTTTACATAATTTTATAGTTTATTCCTGTAGTCAGAGGTAACAGGTTAATGGTTACAGTAGTTTACCAGTAGTTAAGCTATACTTAAAGCTACTGTTATTACTATCTGTACTACTTTAGCCAAGATGTTATACATGCTATAGACAGTTTTTTCTCCCCTGTATGATAACACTGTGACTGTGTGAAATCAAAATAATGGTATGACAACCCAGTATCAAAGGATTAGGAGCTGAACCAAATAGTGATCTTGCATCTTTTACAAATTAGGAAATTAGGGATATGGCATAGATAGAAAAACACCTACATCTCAAACATATCCCTGAAGAACAGATATCCTCTAAACACTAGTGAGAAAAGCTATATGACATAAGAAACTGGTAAGTATAAACATAGAAAACAAAATAAAAAGAAGAAAATAGAAAACAACAAGATGCAGAAGCAAAATACAACCACAGACCCCAGCCCACCCAAAACAAACCCAGAACTCAATGAGTTGGATGAAATTGGAAATTGAACACTGAAACAGTCAGAAATGATAGCAGCAGAAATGAAAAAAAAAGAATGCAAATGGCTATGGAGAAAGTAGTCTCTCAGATAAAGAAAAAAATGACACTTAAAATCAAATATATTAGAGAAAATGCAGATAAAAGAATAGATGAGCTTAGAAAAATGATGGAAACAAATAATGCCCAGCATAGGAAAGAAATGGACTCCATGAAACAGATCAAAATAGAAATAAAAGATATTAAAACCTCCATTGACAATGTATGCAACAGATCGAATGAAGTAGAGCTTAGATTTTCAGATTTTCAAGACAAAATTCCACTCACTTATAATGAAAAGTAAGATATCTTAAAATTAGCAAGAGACCATGAAAAATCAATCCAATAGCTACAGATAAAGCAAATAATTACAACCTAAGATTAATTGGGGTCAATAAAGAAGCACAGATTACATTAAAAAAATTCATCACATAAATAATGGCAGAAAACTTTCCACTTGTGGATGAAGAATTTGGTATACAAACAAATGAAGCATTTAGAGCTCCAAACATTCATGACCAAAATAAAACTACACCATATAATAATGAAGATTCCAGGAATTCAGCTCAAGAAGAGAATATTAAAATCTCTTAGAAAAAACAAATAGATCACCTACAGAGGACAGCCCATCAGAATGAGAGCACACTGCTCAATGTAAACGCTCAAGTCAGGAAGAGCTTGGAGTGAAATATGTCAGGTCCTGAAAGAAAACAACTTCCATGCTAGATTGACGTACTCTGCAAAATTATCTTTCAAAATTAATGGAGAAATAAGATACTTCCATAACAAAGAACAACTGAAGATATTTATGAACACAAAACCAATGTTACAAAGAGTACTAAAAGATATTTTAGACAGAGAAAAAAAATGACCAAAATTTAAAGAACAACAATAGAATGAAACCATCAGGCAGGACAAGTGATTAAAGAGGTGAAAAGCAGGGAACCAACAGCAGGAAAATACTATGACCAAGATAATCCAATACATGTTAGTTATAACCACCAAAGTAAATGGCCTCAATTCAACAATCAAAAGGAAACAGAGTGACACAATGGATCTAGAAACAAGATCAAACAGTATATGGTATAGAAGACACACAATTAATGCAAAAAGAAATTCAGAGACTGAAAAATCAAAGAATGGAAAAAAATCTTGCACACAATAGGAGCACAATAAAGTAGGAGTAGCTATTCTTTTTGCAGAGAATGTCAACTTCAAACCACCCATTATCAAGAGGGATAAACAAGGTCACTACATACTTGTTAGTGGAAAACTTCAAGAGAAAGAGATAACAATCATAAATATATATATATATATATATATATATATATACCAAATACAAGAGCACCCAACTATATAAGTCAATTATTAATAGACAAATAAAAAAATCAAATAAGCAAAAGCACAATTGTAATGGGAGCACTCTATACCCAATTATCACAAAGAGACAGATCAACTACTAAAATTCATTAAAACAAATAACAGAATTGAACCAAACATGTGAACAAATGTATTTAGTAGATGTGTTTAGACTGTCCTACCCAACAGTGTCGGAATACACATTCTTCTCAGATGTACATTCGATATTCTCTAAAATAGACCATATACTAGCCCACAGAACATGCTTAAGTAAATGCAAAATAATTGAAGTTTTCCCATGCATAATATCTAAAAATAATGCAATGAAATTATAAATTAATGGTAAAAGAAACTGCAAATCTCCACAAAATCATGGGAATTAAATAATACCCTTCTGAAACAGGGAGTGGTGGCACATGCTTGTAATCCCAGCACTCAGGAGCCTGAGGCAGGAGAACTGTTGCGAGTTTGAATCCAGCCTGGGCTACACAATGAGCTCAAGACCAGCCTGACCTGTATAGCAAGACCCTGTCTCAAAAAGATAAATAAATAAATAAATGAAAAATACCCTCCTGAACAGCCAATGGGTTATACATGAGATAAAAGAAGAAATTACACAACTTCTACAACCAAATGAGAATGCAGAAACTATCAGAAGCTGTAAAAGCAGACATAAGAAGAAATATACAGTAGTGAATTCTCACATCATGAAAGCGGAATGAGCATAAATAAACTGTTATACCTCAAGCTTCTAGTAAAACAGGAGATAGACATATCCAAAGCCCATAGAAGCAAGGAAATTATAAATATCAGAGCAGAAATTAACATAATGAAAGTGAAGAAAACAATACAAAGAATTAACGAACCAAGAGTTGCTTCTTTGAAAAAATAAATAAAATTGATAAAGGCTTAGGCAACCTTATCAAAAAAGGACAGAAAATACTTAAATTCATGCAATGGGGAATGATAAGTGTAAGGTCATTATAGATATTGTGGAAATTCAAAGGACCATGAACATCTACTCTGAAAATCTTTATTGTCATAGGATGGAAAATATAAAATATATGGATAGATTTCTAGATGCATATGAATTACCAAAGCTGAATCAAGAAGAAACAAAAGTTCTCAATAAGCCAATATCAGATAATGAGGATAATGAGATTGAAAATGTAATTAAAATTTATCAACAAAGAAAAGGCCAGGTCCTGATGGATTCACTGTAAAATTCTACAAGAAATTTAGAGCAGATCTAATGCCAATACTTTTCAAGCCCTTTAATGCAATTGAAAGGGAAGAAATACTCCCTCTTTCGTGGAGGCAAGTATTAATCTGGTACCAAAATTATAGAAAGATACAACCAAAAAAGAGAATGACAGGCCAACTTACCTAATGAACATAGATGAAAAAAATCTTCAGTGAGATACTAACAAACAAAATTGAACAAATCAAGAAGATTATACACCATAAATAGCTGCAATTTATAGCAGGAATGCAGGGATAGTTCAACATATGGAAATCAATAAATGTAATGCACCATATGAATAGGTCAGAGACATAAATAACATGATCATCTCAATAGATGCAGAAAGAGCTTTTGATAAAGCCCAGCATTCATTCATAATAATAAAATAACTACAGAAAATTGGAATATATGGTCTTTATCTCAATCTGATAAGAGCCCTCTATGATAAACCAACAACCAACATCATACTAAATGGACAAAAGGTGAAAGCTTTCACTCTAAATTCAGGTACAAGGCAAGGATATTAACTATCTCCTCTCCTTTTCAACATGGTTCAGAAACACTAGGCAGAGCAGTTAGACAAAAGAGAAAAACAAAAAGAATAAGGATAAGAAAGGAAGAATTGAAATCATCATTATTCCCAGATGACATGATTCTCTATATGGAAGACCACAAAACTCCACTAAAAGACTCGTAGAGTTGATGATGAAATTCAGATCCATGGCTGGATACAAAGTCAATACTCAAAAATCAATAGCGTTCTTGTACACAAAGAACTCATTGAGAGAGAAATTAGGGAAAACATACCCTTCACAATAGCATCCAAAAAATAAAATGCTTAGGAATGGATCTAACAAAGGAAGTAAGGCATTTATATGTTGGAAATTACAGTCCTCTGAAAAAGAAGATTAAAGAGGATACCAGAAAATGGAAAGATACCCCTTGCTCATGGATAGGAAGGAAGAGCATATTGAAAATGGCCATGCTTCCAAGATTTTTATACAGATTTAATGCAATCCCAATCAAAATACCATTACTATACCTCAGAGAATAAGAGAAAACATTCTTAAAATTCTTCTGGAATCAGAAGAGACTTAGAAGAGGCAGAGATAATCCTGGGCATCAAAGATATATCAAGAGTCATCACAATTCCTGACTTGAAATTATGCTACAAATCTACTATAACAAAATCAGCATGCAACTGCCCAAAAAATAGACCTGAGGACCAGTGGAACACACTAGAAGGTGCAGACACAACTATAAACACACTCATCTACCATATTTTTGACAAAGGAACCGAATATGTTCACTAGAAGACAGATAGCCTCTTTAAAAAATGGTGCTCCAAAAACTGGCACTCTACATGCCAAAGACTAAAACTAAACCCATGTCTATTACCATGTGCTTCGCTAAAGTCACAGAGGATGAAAGACCTAAATATTAAATCTGAAACACTAAATCTATTGGAAGATAATGTACAACAAAGCCTTGATGACATTGGGGTTGGTACTGTCTAATGAACAAACCCCAAACAGCACGGAAAACCTTTCAAAGAATCAACTGGGATCTCATCCTATTTAAAAGTTTGTGTACCTCAAAAGAATTCACCAATAGAGTGAGAAGACAACCTACAGAGAAGGAAAACATTTGAGTTAACTGTCCCTCAGACAAATGACTTGTATCTAGAACACATAAAGAATTAAAAACAACCAGATCCCCTAAATTCAAAGACCCAATCCAAAAATGGACATGTGAGATAAATACACACTTCTGAGATAAAGAAATACAAATCACAAATAAATACAGGAAAATGTTCAACATCATTTGTCATTCAAGACATGCAAGTTAAAACAACACTGAAATTCCATCTCACCCCAGAAAGAATGTTACTATCAAGAAATCAGCCAGCAACAAATGCTGGAGGGACTTTGGGGAAAAAGGAATCCTTATTCACTCTTGGGGTAACGTACACTGGTCCAACCATCTGGTGATCAGTATGGAGGTTCATTAAAAATTAGGATTAGAAGTTCCATTTAACCCAACTATTCCCCTTCTGGATATTTTCTCAGAAGAATTAAAAAACATCAGACCACAGCAATATATGTGCACCCATCTTTATAGCAGCATAAGTTATAGCAAAATCTTGGTAACAACAAAAATGCCCATCAACTGAGGAATGGACAGTTAACTCAAATGCTTTACTACTCTGTAGGTTGTCTTTTCACATTATTGGTGATTTCTTTTCAAGTACAAAAGCTTTTAAATAGGATGAGATCCCAGTTGTTGATTCTTTGAAGGGTTTCCCATGCTATTGGGGGTTTGTTCATTAGATTGTGCCAACCCCTATGCCATCAATTTTATAAAAATGTTATTTTTATAAAATAGAGTATTACTTGGTATAAAGAAAGATAAACTCAAAATTTTAATAGGTAAATTGATGCAATTAGAGACCATACTCATAAGTGAAATAAACCAGATCCACAGGTGTAAATATTGCTTGTCTCCCTAGTGTAACAAACTGAAAGAGTAAATAAAATCTGAAAGGTACAATAGATATTGTGAAAGGGAAACAAACTGCTCAATAGGAAAGAACAACTGGGATAAGGGAGAGTAGAAAAGAAGGAAAAGAAAAAATATGTATCTATACACAAGATAGCCAAGATAATTATATTACTAATTTCTATTGGTTTATTGAAGTGAACCACTAGTGTTTAATTGATCAATCTTGCACACCTATATCTTTTAATCTGATTAAGTACTTAGAAGATAATAATAAGAAATACTTGGTCAGGCACAGATGGCGCACACCTGTAATTCCAGCACCTGGGAGGCAGAGGGAGGAGGATCATTGCGAGTTCAAGACCAGTCTGGGCTACAAAGTTAGCTCAAGGCCAGCTTGAACTGCATAGCAAGACCCTCTCTCAAAATGACAACAAAAACCCCAGAAATACAACAACCACTATTGATTTCCTATCGTCTTCTTCATAAATTTTGTATCATTTTTATACTTTTTTGTTGTTGTTTTGTATTTGTCTTTTTTACTTTGTTTTTTGTTTTTCCTTTAAAATAATAAAGAATTTATATATCTACAGTTGCTCATATATCTATATCTGTATCTATATCTATCTATATCTACATATCAAGTTCAGTTAAAGCTCTTCAGCAGTTATTTTTAGAACCATGTGTGGGCCCTCCTAACTCCCCTATCAATGTAATCCTCCAGAAAGAGTCATGACCTGGGAAGCTTTCCTTAGATGCATGGGAGACATTTCCCTCTTGGTGATCCTCCTTTTAGCACAGCAAGTGACACCTGTCCTCTGGGGCCCAACAATCTCCCTGCTCAAAAAGCCAAGTGACTCATAAGAGTTGTAGAGTCTTTAAGAGTGGTTCCTTCACTTGCTGGGTCCTTGTTAACTTTGCAGAGCCATTGCTAAACTATCATCTTTCCTCTTAGCCAACTTACCTTCTTTTAGCTTTGATGCAGCCTGACTTATTGAACATCCAGGAGACAGACTATTTACACTAGTACTGAAGCAGGAGCAATAATGTTGAACAATCATAATACTATCAGGATTCCCTGTACTTTGAAATAAATGTAAAGTATGGCCATAGAGCTACTATTTTTTAAATCATGGTTGCGTTCTAATTCAAATTCTTATAAATTGTTAACAGATAATAGTTACAATGTTTTATGGAGAAAATTTGAAACCAAGAGCAAACATAAAACTTTAGCATAATTACGATGACATTATACTAGAACCATTGCTTTTTTCATCTCTAAAGGTACATTTAAATTTCCATTTTAGTCAGAGAAGAGCTGAAAATTGCTAGGTGGGTTATTTGTGCACTATCCCTCCTGATTGTAAAATAAATTCTGAAGCCTTGCCTCTTTACTTTTTAATTTTTATTTGGAGTAAAATCCATCCTTGAAAATCATTCTTCTCAAGTTAATCCCAAATTTATAAAACAAAACCTATAAGTGATGTTTTGGGAACAGATAATGAGCTATCCGTAATCACTTAAGATGTAGTGTATGTCTTTAAGATAGCCCTTGTGTAAAGCGGAAAAAAAGAGTTGTACATAACATGTGGACCTTATTGAAAAATTTCAATAAGAATTGTATATCTAGGGACCTGTGACATATGTAGCTGGGAGCTGTTCCATATGAGCTGGAACTCAGCTCACAGAGGGTTTCAAAAGTCTCAAGATGTCACTTAGCATCTACTAATCACATAGTATTATAACAAAGATAACAATTATGTAAAGTTTTATCTCCATAAACAATCTTAGTCTGGATGTTACTAGTATAGTAAGATTTTTCTAGTTGTGTCTTTGAAGGTCTGTATACTTGGGAAACACAAATATTTAATATGATATTAGATTAGTGGAAGTTAGCATCATAACTATACAGAAGTCTGTATATATATATATATTTTAGTTTATACGTTTATGGGAAAATTTACTCTTTTAACAAGCTCCCAGGACATAACTGCACTGACAAAATTAAGGATATCTTTAAAGCTCTTATAGATTTAAAATACATTGTTAATGACCACAAATAAGCTTATTGCCCAATGCATATATGTATCTCATTTACACAATAACAAAATATTCATTTAATTAAAGGTGATAAATATAGATCAAATTTTAAATGGCAGGACCAGATTTAAATAAATGTAAAAAATTAATCATTTTATATAAGTCTAAGATTTAGATGTGTATTACATAAAAGAGCCCGCTAATTAATTTGTATATATTAAGCTTATGTAACCTTGAACTTTAAAGCTTACACTCACAAATACCTTATTTGTAGTCGTATGTCTAGTCTCTGATCTATGTTGTATCATAAACTAATATAATAACTGCTCAGGCCAGGGATGTAGCTCAGTGACACAACACCTGCCTGGCAAGTATGAGGCCTTGAGTTTACTTCCAGGTACAAAAAAATTATTCATTTACCTAATCATAAAGTGACTATGGAAAATATTTTATACGTCAACATTTAAGTAATTTTTAACTTAATTAACTAATTCAGTTTTTAGCCAGGTGTGGTGGTATATGTCTGGAATCCCCGCATTTGAGAGGCTGAGGCAAGAAGATTGTCATGAGTTTGAGTCCAACGTGGCCTATAAAGTGAGTTTAAGGCCAGCCTGGACTGCATAGTGAAACCTTGTCTCAAAGAGACAGAAAAAAACACTCCATTTTTTAAGTAACCAAGAAACCTGGAAATGGAAAACATAAGAAATCATCTTAGTAAAACATACAAACCTTGCTTTTTAATATAGTTTTATAATTTTAACCAAGACCATCACAATATCTCAAGAAAACTTTAGCTTTTTAGACACACAAATCTCAACCTTTTAATTGTAGCCAATTTAAATATATTATAATAACATATTTAATAGCATTTGTTGGGCTGTACCACCGAAAGACTCTGGGAGGGAAAAAAAATCACATGCTGGTAGAGAAAGCTGAATAAATTGCTTCAGACATCTCCTTCTTGAACCAGAGAAAGCAGTTTCTTCCCAACAGTTTTTCAAGTCCAAGGGGTCATTGCTTATTTATCTTAACAATTGCTTTAGATTATTCATGAGAAAAAAATCATAAGAGTTAACATTTTAA
Organism: Dinomys branickii; assembly: GCA_004027595.1. Classification (NCBI taxonomy): domain Eukaryota; kingdom Metazoa; phylum Chordata; class Mammalia; order Rodentia; family Dinomyidae; genus Dinomys; species Dinomys branickii. Next base: position 5,051 of record PVLD010022324.1, on the reverse strand, counting down.
AACTTATATATATATATATATATATAAAAGCTGAAACATAGTAATTAATATATTAATATTATTATTGATATATTAATAAATATATTAATATATATTATCTGTGACAAAGAAAAAACTCAAGTTATTTTACTGAGACAAAAATAGGCATTATTTTTATAAAATCTATTTTTGGTAAATCTATACTCAGCAATCTGGATAGAAATGTATCACCAACTTTATTCTTATGAGCTTCTTTATTCTTACCAACTGATTTAGATTACTCTAAAGTTAAACTATGTGAACAAAAGAGCATTTTGGCTAATATCATGAGTGTCTACTTATTTATAAGCCTACTGAAATAGAAATTTTGGAGAATTTGAGAAATATACCTCAAAGTTAAAACACAGAAACATACATATTAACCTAAATCACACATAATCTTTATAGTATCTAAGGTTACGTCTTTTATTTGTAAATTCTATGCAAGTCAGGATTATCTTGCAGTATCTTACATGAGTTTGGCTATTCCTCAAAACTTATATAACTTTTTAATGGAAAGACAAAAAGAGCCAGAAGTTTACAAATATTGGCGACTCTTTCCATGGCTTTAGTTATCAGCAACCCCTGCATTGAGTCCTCAGTCTCCTGCTCAGAGTTACCACACATGGTGAAAAAGAAAAAGAGCAAGAGACAAAATTTGCAAGGAAATGGGGGTCTGGCATGATCAGTGTTCTCTGGGAAGGAAGACCAAGAATCTCCAGCGAGCAGCTATTTTATTAGGCATTATAGGCAGAGAAAAATGGTGCTTTTCCTGGAACAGTGTAAAAGTGGTGGTTGAATGGGCAAGTTTAACATCATAAAAGAAACAAGTTAAGATTCCTTTCCACATCTGGGTACTAGCCCTCCCCTTATTTTCCTCAGCAGAACTCTGTGTCACTGCCTCACTGACATTCAAGATCTCAACAATGACCAACAGGAAGTGGGTTTCTGCATTCCAAAACTGGTTCACAAGCAGAGCAAAGAGGGCTTGTACAGATTCTATGTCAATTTATAATTTGTGGTCCTCAACCTATAAAGGCAAGAAAAATAAGATTGATATGAGCTCAAAAAACCTTTAATAAAGTAGCTACGTACTTTAACCAGTTCAAAAGAATAATTGAGAAACACAGAACACAAGAAACAATTAATTTTAAATTAGAGTATACTACAATTTGGCCAAATTGAGCTATAATCATCTGTTGTAGTATTAGGTTTATAATTACAAATAGGATAGTCAGAACTTTTCCTAAAAGTTGCCCATTGATGCATTTTAGTGGAATAACAAAGAGCTCTTGTAATAAGTTAACACCAATAAGAATCAGAAAGAGAAAGAAAAAAATCTTACACTGTGAAAACAAAGACTATTTTAAAAAAGTGTTAGGCTGATTTTTTATCTAAATTTGGGGATAGTCATCACAGTGCAGGCCTTTGGAGGCCCTCTGCATTAGAGCTATTATGGTAAAATATCCCCTTGACAATTACACACCTGAGTTAGAGCCATTATAATAAACGATTCTTTTGACAGTCATCCCACTGTATTAGAGCTATTATAATAAACTGGTTTTTGATAAAAGGCACAGTCCAAGGGGAAGTAGCAGCAAAGGTCCTTCCAAGTCTCAGCATTCCATCTCTATAAGAGAGGATAGGTGGAAAAGGCATCCACTTTCCATTCTTTTGCTTTCTTCTTCTTGCATCCCTCGGCTCATGACAGGAAGGATGGTTCACATTAGTTGCATTATATGTCAACACATCCTCTGAGGAGGGTGCACCCAGGGCCTTATCCTCACAGTGAATAGATGTGTTTGGATCCTTTAGCCCAGGCTCTAGGAGAAAGGAACAATGATACCAAATGGCTATTGTCGAAAGAAGTAGCAGTCCCTCTCCTGGAGTCCGAAGGACAGTGTTGAGATTGATTCTATATTTATTTCTGCAGCAGCCCATCTGATAAAATTTAAGAGGCAACCCTACACCATAAATTGACTGAGAAGATAGGCATCTGTGAGTTCTGAAGCTAGAAAAACTGTGAGAACTGGAGGAGATATCAGACCGTAGCCAAACTCATTTCCAGTGTGTTTTAATAGGACCATGGCTTACAAGCCTGTCCCTCAGCTTTACTCCTTGTAAAATAATATTACTGGGAAACTGAGTGCATGATCTTTGTCTTCGTTGATTTTCTCTCATTGCTGAGACAAAATTCTTGACACCCAAAATTAAGGAAGGAAAGGATAATTTAGCTTACAGTTTGTGGAGGTTTCAGTCCATACACAGCTGGCTCCAAGGCAGAGTGGCACATGGCAGGGATAACAGTTCATGGCAGTAGAAAACAGCAAAATCAACAAGTGAAGAAGGGAGGAGCAGCAGAGAGCAGGCTCTTTATCTCCCTTATATTGTATGCAAACTATCTGTCTCAGGGCAGTGTAGCACTCACACCCATAATCCTAGCATTGGACCATGGATCAATCAAAAAACTCTAGAATCCTGCATCACAACTGCATGAGGCTTTGGGGGTAAATCCAGACACAAACCATAACAATCTTCCAGGTGTTAGTTCCATGAAAGCTTGGGCAGTGTCCTAAACACCAAGGTGATTGGGGAACCTGGGTGCCAAAAATATGGCTAGGATCCTACTGGCCCAGTAAATATATCAAGACATATCTGAAAAAAAGAAGTCTGTCACTCTAGCAGAAAAAGAAAAGACTAGATCTGTTGCTCAGCTTTTAGTGCAGACTTAAGAGATGGCTCTATTGGAAGGGTCTCAGGTCACCCTGGAAAGGGGATTTCTAGAGAGGACTGAGAGTTTGCCTTTCACCTCACAGAGGAGTGCAAGCCGAATATGATCAGCAAATGGAGGTTTCTCTGCTGGCTGCCCAGTTGGGCTGTTGGGACCCAGTTTATACCACAGGACCCTCGAGCTTGTACTGGAAAGTAGCTCCATCCTGAGTCTCACAATTGTCGCATCAGCTTTCACCAGTTCCTCACATCCAGATACGAGCCTCATAAAGAAATCCAGCTCCCTACATGGTCAACATTCCCACTGTCACTAGTATTCATGGTGGATTAACCATGAGTTTACTGCGGACACTGTGCCCTGTTTCAAGAGTAGCATTGCTCTAGTAGCTTTTAACTTGTGACCGGGAGCCTATTGTTTCTTAGAACGTAAGAAAGAGAAAAAGAAGTCTATTCATTCTACCACACTTACCACTCCATAAAGAAATATGCCCTGAAGTGAGTATGAAAGTATAACCAATTCTCTTCTCCCTGTGTGCTCTTGTCCCAAGGACAATGAAAAATGAAATCAAAAGATAGCAATGGGGAACAGATGTACTGTAGTTTATTAGGTAGAAAAAAGAAAAGGTCTCACTAAACACTAGGTGCTCTGATGGAGGATGCCATAGAGATGGCCACATTCAGGGGTCTATAAGTATTTTGTTGGGCTCTATTGCTGGGTGTGCAAAAATGAGATAATAAGATAATGTGATTGCCCCTTTTAGCTCAGCTTCTGACATCAGGAGTATACTTCCCTTGTGTTCCAGATTCTCAGAGTTTATCTCAGTTTAACCACACTCTTTCCTTTTGAAACAATGGGTTGTTATTTTTACTAGGCCTTTAAATTTAAGGGAGCATAGGATGCTCTCTAAGGTCCTGTGGCATGCTTCAGTGTGCTTTTTTTTCTCATTTTCTTTGTGCAACAGAGATTTGCTGTGCAGCTCAGGCTATTTGTGACATCATTTTGCAGCTTAGGCTTGCCTCAACCTCACAGTGATCCTCCTGCCTCAGCCTCCTGAGTGCTGGAGTTAAAGGTATGTGCCAGCTCACCTGGCCCAGTGTTTCTCTTTCCTCTTGCATTTTAATTTTTCTGGAGCTTATCTCAGTTTATTAATTTCCCTATCCTAGCTGTCTATTGATGTCTATGTTCTGCTTTTAGTGCTTTAAACATGGCTATGTTAATCGGATCTACATAAAATTAGAGAAAAATAGTTATTAACGGGATTCTTTTCCTGAGCTATTAGTAAAATATTTAAAAATGATTATTTAGTTATATAGATCAGCATCTTTTCGGACAGGTACTAGGATCAAACTGCATGCTAAATTTTGTCTATAAGAGACTCATCAAAAACTCAGTTTTTCTATTTCCCCTTTGCTTAAAGTATCTGATGACCATTGTAACCTTGTTTTGTCACTAAAATATCTATTTTTATTAAACGTTTGAAAATACACATATGCATTCTGGAATTCACATTTGAATTGTTTCTGTATCATTTCTTCTGATTCCTTCTCATATTAAAAGGCACATACCTGAATAATACTTGAAATTAAGAGATGGTAAGTGATATATGGCAACTCTTCCTTTTACGGTAGTTCCCAAACATGAGGTCAACTCTCTGGGAAACAAAACAAATTTTCCATGGGAAAAACAAGCAAACATGAAGAAAATAGTGGAACAAAAGAAAAATAGAAATAGCTTCCTTTTATGTTAGACAATTTACTCTTAGCATTCACCAAAACTGGACTACTTGTGAGACAATGAATATTCAGTAGAGTATTCTGCTGTTTTACTATTCTATGGGGGATAGACCCCAAAATAAAATCAATTTGTTTTTAATTTTAAAGAAAACAAAAACAAAATAACAAAAAGAAAGAAAAAACAAGATAACAGAAAAAGACACAGAATTTCATGAAATGATGATAGGAAATTAACAATGGTTGTTAATGATATAGGAAATAGAAGCTCCCAACATGAAAGATATCAAGGATGAGTTCATTTCTCTAAAATTGAAGAATGAATTTTAGGAACAACAGAGGTTAAGAGCAGAATATATTTATTGAGGGAAATAAAGTTACTGTCCAAGAGAGGGACAGAAGGGGGATCCGAGAGGGTTGCACAGGAACCTGTCTTTTCTAGGGACTTTTAAAGTGCAAAATGACAAGGTGAGGTCAGTCCAAGGTGGAAAACAGGGGAACTCACTAGGGGGCATGAGGTGAGAGAAAATTATGGTCAGCCAATAGGATTACAAGCATAATTGTTCAGGTAA
>PVLD010022323.1:0-29551 GCA_004027595.1 Dinomys branickii | reverse complement strand
TGTCCTTCACATGTTGCTATATTCCTATGTCTGAGTGGCATTCCTCCGGGAGGTTCTCTCTCTGCTGCCTACCTGGTCGCCATGGGTTCATACAAGGTTCATATATGCAAGCAGTATGGAGACACTCTTGTTGCTCATATTAGTAGTTTGGGGTGAGTCCTGAAGCCTGTGGACTCGTCCCATTGCTGTCAGGAACAGGTGGTGATTGCGCAGGCCACCGAGGCTCAAGATGCTCACAGAGGGCGTTCAGGGTGGGAGTTGAAGCCCAGTAACTCAGTTCATGCTTCCTGCTTGATGTTGGAGTGAGAAGGGTGTGGGGCCGTGTGATCCACTTCCATCTGCAGCTCTCTCTTGCTGTTGTGCTCCAGTTCCCATTTGTTCCTTGGCTGCATCCCTGGGAGTTGCCGTGGCTCTGATGTCGCTGCCGATGCACCCCACCGCTCCCCACTGGCAGCCGCCCACACAGTGGAGAGGCAGGAGGCCACAGCCTCGAGGCAGGCGTAGAGCTGGGTGTGGTGGGATGTGTATTGTATGCTCTGGCTCCACCTTGCCTCCAGGTGCTGATTAGGAAGGTTGCTGCAGGGTGGGGACTCCGCTTCAGTGGCTGTTGCAACCTCTCATCCTCACACTGGATTTGACAACAGTTCCCAACCACCATTGCCTCTTTTCCTGGCTGCGCCCTCTCCTCTCCAGACCTGGACCAGCTCTTGGAACTCCGCTCTCCCCTGGCCGAGTTGAGAGGCTTCCATGAGCGTGGGTCTCCGAAGCTGAAGCTGCGATTGCTGGAACGAGGGCTTGGGCGAAGAGTGTGTTTGAAGCAGTGGCTTCCTCTTTCTCCATCTCTTCTCCTTCCAATTGTGCCGCGGCGGCCCTCCGATCCTTTCCTCCAGGAGAGGTTTTGCTTGGTCTTTCTTAGGGCTTCAGTTCCCATTTCAGATCCTTCTTGGGTTCAGGGTACTCACCTCTCTCCTTTCTGTCTTCATATTGCTATATTCCATTGTCTGGGTGGTAATCCTCTGGGAGGTTCTCTCTCTGCTGCCTACCTGGTCACCATCTTCCTGGAAGTCGAGCAAATTCTATTCGTTATAAACTCATAAAGAATTCATAAAATCCAGTCAGTGGTATCTCCTATAAGAGCATAGAGAAGACAATCTGCTTCTCAGCCAGCCCTGAAGATAGCTTAATGTAAACAAGTATATATGCTAATTCTGTACATAATACAATATTGAATATGATTTGCTTAGCTTAGAGGATTTGATTTGATTTAGAAGTAAAGATGTTACTGTAAGATTATTTCAATTTTTTAACATTAAATTTACACAAAATAAGTACATTATACAGACACCAAACAGGGAGCTTGAATTTATAATAGTTGCTTAAAATTTTCTAACTTGCTCAGAGCTATCCACTTTGAGATGGTCAAAAAGCATAGTTATGACCAGGCACAGTGGCACATGCTTATATTCCCAGCTACTTAGGAGGCTGAGGTGGGAGCATCACATGGTCATGGCCAGCCTGGGCAAGGTACTCAGCCCATCTCTCTCTATCTATCTATATATACAGATAGTGAGACAGACTGTCTGTCTTAGTGAGACAGACCTGGCCCTGTCACAAAGTGAAAACACAAAATCAAATTTAAGAAAGGCTGTGTATGGAGGGAGGAAAGAAGAAAGGAGGAAAGAAAGAAAGAAGAAAAGAGAGGAAGAAAGAAAAAATGTCTTATATATGTATATAAATACAATTATATATATATGTATGTGTGTATATATATATATATAATTGTGTAATTTTTGCTTTGACAGGCAGACCAATTTTAAAGCCAAGAATAATAGACAGGCACCCACCCATGTGGACTTTCTTGGGGGTTTTGTGGGGAAATATATGTCCCTCAATAAATATATTCTGCTCTTTTATATATGTGTCTATATATATACACACAATTTTATATATGTACATATATATATATGGGTATATGTCAATCAACAATTTTCAAATGCAAATTCCCTTTGAAGCAATCTGTTGATAGAGAAATACTTACTTGTATAAATTAGGGTATCTGAGTTTAAGATGAGTGAGCCATGAGAAAGGAAGGACTGCCAGAACTTCCATTGTTTTAGATGATGGCACAGTGTAAGCGAAAGGCTAGAGTAATAATGTGCATGTTTCCTATGACCGGTGGAAGTGCACATGCTCCGTGGTGCCGCATAAGAACAGTGAGAGAATAAGTAGGTGGTGGTCCTGTAGCAGGCCTGGCACACTATCCAGAGCCCTGTACCCTGTGCACCTCAGCAGGGACAGGTTACATATTACTGAGCTAGTCCTATCCTTTCTCTAGATAAAAGTCCCTAATCAAATGGAAAAACAATTCCCCCCAAAATCAGAACAGCTCCATGGCAGAATTAGGACTGAAGTCTAGTGCTCCTGGCTCCCGTTTTTCCCTGCCCCACCAGTGCTCAGGGAAGTTTGCCTGCTACTACAGGCAATTAAATACAGCATTGTGAAACTAGGTATTCTGACTTTCTGCCGCTGAGTGACTTTTAAACGCTGATGGTGGCTTTCTTTCTCCTTCCAGCCATTGCATGTAACCAAGCAAGGACAAGGAAACAGTGACACCCCGAAAACCAACCAATGGGAATGCAGTGCCTGGAGGCAGAGCCCACTGACCGGAGATGGCATTTGTAGTTAAATTTACAAAAATAACAAACATTTCTTTTCCAAATCTGAAAGGTTTTCTCCTCACAGTAAGATTCTCTTGTGATATTTTTACTAAACATCACATACCTCCAACATTTTAGAGATAAGGCCATTGCTGTGTCCTACAGGCATTTGTACTGGATCTTTTTTGTGTGGGGTGGGTGGGTGCTGGGATGAAACCCAGAACCTTGCAGGGCAAGAGCTCTACCACTGAGCCACTTCCCCAGCCCTGCGCTGGATCTTTTTCAGTAGAATTGCTTGAGAAGTATGAGTCATAGAAAGTATTTCCTGGAGAATAAATAACACAGGCAAAGTCCCAAGTGAGGGCACAGTAGGCTGCAGGGAGAAGGACGCAAGGGAGAGTATCAAGGTTCTCAGAATGGTGCTGGCGAGTGAGAGACGTTCAGGAAACAGATTAGAGAAAGGCCAGAAAACTCTGGGCAGAGCATCTACCTGACTTAGGGATGAACTGGCTGTGGGTGGTGGAGAAAATAGAGAACAGATGAGCTGACATCAGGCTTCAAGCATGAGAAGCTTTCTGCTGATCCCTTTAACTAAAGTTATAAAAGTACAAGAGAAGTATGTGGACATATTTGGGCTGTGGTTTTCTGAGAAGGTCCCCAGTCTGTTTTGATTCACATTCTTCTGTAATCCTTTCCTCTTGAGCGAGACCCAGCGATTTGCTCCTAACCTATGATATGTAGCAAAGGTGATGCAATGTCACTCCCATCATTAGGTGACTCGGGCTGCTATTACAAAATTCCACAAACTGGGGGGCTCGTTAGCAGCAAACATCTATTTCTCTTAGGTCTGGATGCTGCAAAAGCCAGACCAAGGTACCAAATGTTAGTCTGGCGAGGGCCGGCTTCCTCTCAGATATATGGTCTCTATCTCCCTAAGGTGGAAAGATGACGGTCTTCTCAGACCTTTTTTCTTTCTTTTTTCTTCTTTTTTTTCTTTCATTCCTCCTTTGTCCTTTCCTCCTCCATACTTCTGTCTTTTTTTTCTTTCACTTCATGGTACCAAGGATTGAGCCCAGGGCCTTCATACTAAACCACATACCCAGCCTTTCTTAAATTTGTTTTCGTGTTTTTACTTTGAGACAGGGCCAGGTCTGCCCCACTAAGTCACTAAGTTGCTCAGGCCGAGAGTCAGAACTTGCACTCCTGTGGCCCCAGCCTCCTGGAGTGCTGGGATTACAGGAGTGTGTGCCCCGCTCCAGTCCCCTTTGTATAAAGACACTAATGTCCATGACCTCATGCACCTACTGGTATCTCTCCATATCAGCTGGGCATAAACAGTCAAACGACTGCATCAGGTTAGAAAAGCTGTGATTCCCGTCTTGCTCACAGGATTCCTCTGTCTAGCTCTGATGAAGCAAGCTGTTGTACTAGAAAAGCCCACGTTGTCCCAAACTGAGTGGGGCCGGTGCCAGTGAGAAAATGAGGCTGTCTACCTAACACTGTGGGACTGGAGCCCACCAAAAACCACATTTGTTGGCTTTTAACCACATTTGTTACCCTCCAGGTGAGACTCCATCTTTGGCCACAACCTGGATTCCTCCCTCAAGAGTGCCCAAAGCACAGGTCCCAGGTCAGCTTTGCCTGGATTCCTGACCCACAAAAATTGTAAGATCAGAAGTGGGAGCAAATTTGAGCTATTGTAAGTACTAAGATAATTTGTTTCAGAATAGAGAACTAATATAATGCTGTTAAAACCATGGGAGCAAATAAGATTTTTTCAAAAAGACAAATACTTGAAAAACTTGAGTCTCCGTGGACATCTTTGGGATTCTGCCATCTCCTTCATCAGCATTTCTAGGTGCCCAAATTTTCAGCTCTTTTTATCCATCAGCTCTCTCCCTGCCATAAAGGAAATAAATCTGGTAAACTTATTCCTGGGAAATTATTTAGTAATATTGTGCGAATTTCAGGGGAGGGAATATTTGAACTTTAAACTATGAAGGACAAAGTCTTTTAGGAATTGTTTAAAGCAAGACTCTGCCAATTTATGGGTAAGAAATTTACCCTGCCCCACAAAACACTCAAGAAAATCCACATGGGTGGGTACCTGCCTGTTATTCTTGGCTTTAAAACTGGTCTGCCTGTCAAAACAAAAGATTAAACAATATACCCACATATCTCCCTAGGAAGGGACATCAAGGATTGATATTCTAAATAGTTAGCGATCACCTTGAAGAGTCCTTGACCCCAGCCCCAGCTCTGTATTCATGCCCGCTGGCTATGTGACTCACATCCCTATTTGATTCAGATTTAAGCAATTTTACCGAAACAATCCTCATTGGCTGGCCATAGTTCTGTCCCACCTCATGCCACCTTGTGATTTCCCATTTTTCTGCCACCTTGGACCCACTTCACCTCGTGGTTTTGCTCCATAAAATCCCTGGGAAGGGCAAAGTCATAGGCAACCCACTTGGGCCCCCTTCTGTCTCTCTCTCAGACAGAGCTTTCTTTCCCTCAATGAATATACTCTGCTCTTAAATAAATAGAGAACATGGGTCTGCCGGCGGGTGTGGTGGTATACGACTACAACCCCAACTGTCTGGGGTGGTGTCCAGGAAGATTGCAAGTGCGAGTCCTACCTGGAAAATTTAGCAAGACTGTCTCAAACACAAAGTGAGAAGGGCTGGGGATGAGCTCAAGGTGAAGGCCAGAGGCTCAGTCTCCGCCACCAAATGATCTGTTATTTGCCCATGGAAATATTTAAGTATAATTTTTGTTTGATTCCAGATTTAGGATTATGGTTTAAAAGAGTGAGCAAAACTTAAATCCACATCCTGTGGAAGTGTGGAATATGCCTGTGTAAAATATCTTTTACTTTCCTGATTGATTTGGCAGCTCAGAGCTGACAGTGCCCAAATCTTCATAGTGGTAGCAGATGGCTTCTATATACTATTCCAAGGCATACCAGCATGAAAAATGCAGCAGAGAAAATGCTTTTCTTCCTGGTAAATTTCATTTGGCTTCGAAAGGGTTCAACTATGATTTTCAGGTAAAATATTATAGAAGCAAGATTTCTAATACTATAGTATACTTTGGAGGCAGACTTTCCTAGAAATTCTTATTCACCTGGAAGTAAATCAAAACATGTTCCAACATCACTTTAAAGAATATAGCTCCCAGAGGGTCTGAACGGAACACTGCAAACCTGATTTCACCACTAACAGCCCCCGTTTCAGTGAGGACAAATATTCATGGATGTATGTCATGCATATTTGATTATCCACTAAGGATTCTGGTGAGAGGAAGTAATGATGGATACCCAAATCATCTACAGGTATAAAACTTCATATGTTAATAATTCATCTACAAAGGTGGCAATAAGAATTCACCACATTTTTATAATTAAGATATAATTTTAGGATGCAAACTATTTAGAATAAACCACTTGTAAAAGTATAATTCAAATCTATGACATTTTTACCAAAAGAGACAAAAACGCTCGCCAGCACCAAACTTTCTTTCTTTATTTTTAATGTATATGAATCATACATTTGAAAATGAGTTTTGCTTTGATGTATGTGTACTTGCATATCACATACTTCACTTTTGCCCTCTATTGTCCCTCCTCATCTTCCTTTCCGCTTGCTCTCCCCATCACCTTCCTCATTTCTAATTGTCTCCCTTCTACTTTAATTCCTCCTCCCCTCTCTCCCTCCCTCTCCTTCAAATATGAAGAACAAGTGATATTTGACATTCTGAGTCTGGTTTAATTGGCTTAGAATTTCTCTTGAACTGTCCACAACTGGAATATCTAGTCACAGGATAAGAGACTGTGATTTGTAACCTGGGAAGGGGTATGGTACACGTATGTGCTTGTTTTGGCTTGAGTCTATAAGTCCCCCTAAAGCACTGTGCAGTCATAGGGGTGATTAAATCATGGCTGTGTGATGCTGGATCATGATGTGTGACCCTGGGCCATGGATGTGTGACACTGGACTGCGGGTGTGTGACACTGACCAGGGGTGTGTGACACTGGATCACAGGTATGAGACACTAGACTGTGGGTGTGTGACACTGGATCACAGTGTGTGTGACACTGGACTGACCAGGGGTGTGTGATACTGGATCATGGCCGCGTCTTACTGGATTAGCCCACTGAGTGGTTGGGTGTGGTTCTGGGTGTGGGTGATGGATTTACTGGAAAAGGTGGCACCAACCCATAGGTTTATAGCCTGGGCAGAGTAAAGGGGAAAAGAAGGGAGGCTCCTGCTTCCGGCCTGCTGTGCCACCGACCATTCTTCCTTCTCTGTGGCCTGCTGCCACACCACCCTGCACCGAAGTCAGCCGGCTGTGCACTGAAATCTCTACAAACTGTGAGCTGAAACAAACCTGTCCTCCTTTAACCTGTAGACGTTGGCTACCTTGGCCCAGACATAAGTAACCAAGATGGTGCTCTAGAATGAGTTTTTGGTGTGGATCTATGCTCAGGCAGAGTGGAGCACTGCAAGTTAGGATTTTTGGCTGAAACCCACTAACTGAGTTGTCAGCAACAGAGAGAGCAGAGGGCTGTGGGAAACATACGTACACAGATATTCAAACAAACTTTCTGTGAACAAATTCCATGACTGTTAAGTCTTCTTAGCAAACTGTGGACCAAATAAAAGGGGTTAGAATGTGGAGAAAGAGCAAAGATGTTAGACTAACCTATCTTTGGAGAACGCTATTTTAACTCTTCCTAATAGCAAAGGGGCTTATTGCCTCACCTCAGATTTTGTAAAGAGTGCACATTTCTGGAGGAACATGCTCGTGGTTCTAAAATATGGTCCCTGAAATTGAAAAATCTAAAAAACAGGTGACAGGTTATGCCTGAGATAGTTAATGAGACAGCAGCCTGGGTTAAACTCTGTGTAATCCGGTTATGAATAAAGGATCTGACAACGGCTTTGAAACCGAATCAGGAGGCTGCTCCTACGTGGCCAGTAGGCTGCTCTGTCAGAGATCTTTAAGACGAATGGTTCCGCCTGGAGTTACCTTCTAGGAGCTAAGAAAGCAAAGCAAACAAAGAAGCAGAGGTGTCAAGCTGGGTCCCCGGGGCCTGCGGGTGCAGCCTGGGTCGTCCCAACTCTCCTCAGAGTAGGCGCAGTGAACCCGCAGGTGTCATGGCAAGGAAGGAGGGTATGAGGAGCCCCGAACATGTGAGCAGGCACTGGGAGGGAAACATCGTCTGCTAGCCCAGCGAGCACATGGCCTAGCACAGAGCCGGTCATGGCACAATTCAAGTCAAATCTCTCCCAAATCTTCTCTTTCCTGGCTCTCCCGCTCCTCCTTTTTTTTTTTTTGTAACATTTTGGGGTAACAAACAGAACCTAGCAAATGAGGGGAGCTAACAAGTGGTGACCTGGGGTACCTGGAGGAGAAACTAGGTATGGCTCCCTTCCTGCCACAGACGTCCGGTCTGAGACTCCGAGCTCGGGATGGAGGACAAAGCTGGACTCTAATCCAAGTTTTCAATTTTTAATATAGGAGCAGGCACTTTACTGAATTGAGACCATGTTCCAGACATAAGTGAGGGGAATGCCCACTATACATATGTGACAGGAAAGTCATGGTGTCACATTCAGCTTCCTGAAGACCATCGCAATGCGCACAGAAAATGTTCAGCTATATACTCTCGGTTATCAAGTGGAAATGACGGACCATAGCTTTAGGAACACAGAATTTCCCTAGGAATTTCCTCTCAAAACTCTCATCGTTTATGAGATCTGTAGAAAGAGATATCAAATAGAAGCCAAATGAAATGAAAGATGCCCACAGCCCAGCTCTTTAGCAAACTGCTGGCATCACAACTGACATTATTTTTGTTTCTCTGGTATTGAAAGTGAGAAAAATAGTGACATATGCATAGTTTTCCTGTGGCTACTGCAGCGAATTACCACAATCTTAGTGGCTTAAAATGATATGCCTGTGCGTCACAAAGAATTCTTCTGGAAGCCAGAAGTCCCAAATCAGGGCCGTGGGTTGTAATGGCTGATACACTGTGTCGACTCGAGAAGTTTAGAAGCTTAACTATGTGACTCGGCAGGGGAGCGGGGCCCTCACTTCCTGAGCCTGTGCTGGAGGAAGGAATGGGGCCAGTGTGGGTGTACAGGCCCCAACCCAGCGGGGAGGGCCTGCGGACACTGTAGGGGAGGACAGAGGCTTGCTCCTGCAGTGTTCTCTCGCTGCTTTTGCCGTCTTCTGCAGCCACGCACTGCTGCTCCTGTGCCATGGTGCCCCGCCTTGGGGCCAGCTGACTACAGGCTGAAACCTCCACTAACGGGGAGCTACATAAACCTTCCCTTCCTTAATTCTGGGCCTCAAGTGTTGTGTCTCAGCAATGAGAGAAAAGTAACCAAGACGCTGGTCTAAAATTAAATATAATCAGATATTTCACGTTTGTATTCCGCCTGGTACCTATAGAAAAGAATCCATTCTTTTATCCTTCCGAGGGTGGCCAACAGCAGTCTGAGGTCACATCACTTACTTTCCGTCCTTATAGTCACCCTGCTTTTCTCTCTTCTGTTTTATGTAAGCCCTGCCTTTGCCTCCTTTCATGAAGATACGTGGAATTTCATACAGGCACCATTTGGATAATCCTGAAAAACAAGCTCCCCATTGCAAGATCTTTCCTTGAAACACATTTGCAAAGACCCTTGTATTTCCTAGTCGCGTTCACAGGCTCCAGTTGGTATCTTTCAGTGGGAAGCCATTTCGCACTGTAGCACAGCACTAGACACATTGTATAACAGGCACAATGACAATGTCCTCTCATCTCTGTGAGGTAGTGAACTGGTATTGTGATTTCAGAAACCATGGTGAATATCAATAACATCTTCATTCATGTACTGAATTCCAGCATTGCAATTGCAAGTAAGATCTCTAATTCTCTGTAGCAATAACAGGGTTCTGAAAGCCAGCAAGGAGTTGGTGAAATAGTCAGTGTAAACATGAGGCCAGATCACTGTGAGTGCCATTACACAAATACTTCTACTAAAAGTACTGCATAAGGAAAGTGATGTTGTCCCTGTAGGACAGTAAAGTGTGAAACAGCTCAACATGGAAATGCAGCTCACCGCAGAACTTCAGTGCCTGACAGAATCCCAGCCATTGTTCTAATGCTCTACATAGGAAAATTAAGACTCGAAGGACTGCTCATATATCCCACAGCTCATGCACGCAGAACGCACCAGCGCTAGTGTTTCCTTTCTCCTGGCCCTTTCCTTGGAGCCATGCAATTTATTTACTTATTTATTTTTGGTAATTTATTGAAATAAAACCTGGTTTAAATCACTCTCCTATCCAAGTACTGTACTTCCATCTTCAGAATTAAAGAGCATTGATTAAGATTTGTCTTTATTTGTAAATATTCTTACCAAACACTGACGTACGGAATCCTAATCTGTAGAAAGTAAGGCTCAAGAAGAATGACGCCCGATACTCAGCTGCTACGAGGTTAATTCAAAGGAGTTCTCTCAGTGAAGATTTAATGGGAATGAAAGGGACGGAGCCTGCAAATGTACTTAGAACGGACAGATCCACCAGAGCAGCAGGCAGAGCTTAATTTGTAACAGGTGGGGAGGCTTCCACCTACAAACTGAATTAAACTAGCAGGAATTTGTGAGAACACCACATAAGTTGGCCTGTGGCTCTCTAAAACTCATTGGTTATCCATTGTTTTCTCATGAAGAAAGACAATAAAAGGGCACAGTGCTGCTCTGACATCCTTTGTCAACCATTTGCTTTCAAGTTACTGAGGCAACCTTCCTGAGGAGACAGTTGATGGCAACATAAGAGGCCGCCATGTCTCCAACAAATGGCAGAATGCTGTATGACAAATCCAACTTTAAAAAACCTGAGTGGGTAGGTGATTTTGAAATTATTTAGTTCTTATAGCTGTTCCTACCATAAAATACAGGAGACATTACAATGTGGTCCAAATTTTTTCTCAGAGTATTATATATCATGTTTGGACAGTTAGAACTCCCTGCTATTATTTATTCATGCCAACATAAATTATTCTCTTCAAATGAACTCAAGTCACGTAAACTCTTGCTTCCAGGAACCAGAGCATGCTTTCTTTTGGAGAGATGTGAATTTCAACTCATTCCTTGGAAATTGAAAAATCAAATAGCAAACAGCCCCGGAGTTTGCAATCAATACCTACTTCAGTAACTCTTTGAGATTGTTTGACTCCAGAGTAAGTTGCAGTCTGGGGAGCATTAAACATTTGAAATCCTTTTTTTTTCTATCAGCTTCCAAACCAAGATGAGCTACAGTAGGGAGTTACCTTTTTTATGGAGGTCTGAAAGGGACTGGTTTATTTTATTTATTTTACAGCCAAAAGCCAATTCAAGAATGATGAATTGTGTCAGTTTGACAGCACCAAAGACTGAAATTTTTCATTCCTTCCAAGGTTTAGTAGGGCAATGACTGTAATTTCTTTTACAGTCTACCTTGTGAAGTGTGTTAACTCTTACCTGAATAAGCTGATTCTAAATTTGTGGCATCAGGATCATGATCTATTCTGATAATTCCTTTCCTCCTGATGGCCTGATAAGTACAGGGTAGATGCAATAAAAGAGTAGGTTTTTTTCTGAGTTGGAACTGAATAAAGCTTTCTGATTGGGTTTATTCAGGTCAGCACACATTGAAGGATAAAGCTCGTTTGGGTTTGGCCCAACAATGACTGTTCTATAGCTCAATCTCACATGCAGTTCAGATTGATTGACTTGAATTTTGCCAGGTTGAAGGGGGAAAAAATCTTTGGGAAAGTTTATCTTTATATAGCCTATCTTTCTGTTTCAACAGAAACTTTGCTCTTCAGCTGGCACCAGTAATCATGGTGATATAGAAAAGGTATTTCTTTTTCGCTAGGATCAGCTGTGAAATAAGAGGAAAATTTGTGTTCAGCTTGCTATGACTCTTGGTAATAGTCACTTCTAGCTGCCAATGTATAATCAAGTTCTAAGTGGCAATCATTCTATTTGAAGTAACTTGTGTTTCATTTATGGTTTCCCATGAGTACTTCTTTACCATGTGTATTTTCACTTGAAGGATTATAGTATGGGAGACATTATTTTTCTCTTTCTTATGCAGTCTTTCTTCTACTTTTTAAATATCACCGACCTGTGCTCCTTACAAGAAGGTCAGTAGTGGTGCTTGAAGCTGAATCTGTACATAGTAGTAGGAGAGTGACAAACTCTAATAATAACATTCTGCTAAAGTGATCACGCTAATGAAAGGTGCAGTATGATAATTGTGCTGTTACCATCTTTTGGGATAATACTGAAAATATGGTTTGTTTCAAGTTGTTCATGCTGATTGCAAATAGACTAGTAGTATACTGATAAAAACATGTTGCAGTGTGAAATGGAAAGCCAAAACCTGGGTTATAGTCAGGTAATTTCAACCTGTGTGGGAAAATTAAGCAAAGAGCAGACTAATTTGGAATTTAGGGGGAAGAGCCATCTTCCTCAGAAATGATTGAATTTTTATGTAAAGATTTGCTGCACATAGCCTGATAGATTTTTTCTCTTTCTTGATTTAAAGCAATACACAGACGAGATGTTACACTGAATTCATTCATTTATGTAGCACTTATAATTTACAAACATAATCACATTATTTTATGGTAGCCTTGAAGAATAGCTGGTCTTGACTGATGTTCTCAATCTTTCCTTTTCCCTTTTTTTTTTAAATTTAGTTTTCTTTTCTGTTATTTGAAAAAGACAGTTCTATAATAGAGATTTTCTAACTGTTCTAAAATACAGCGCCTGACACAAGTCTGTGATTCAAGTATTAGTTCCCGACACAGACTAAGGCGGCTATTGCCACAATTTAAAAAAAGACAAAACCCAGTAGGTGAAATGTGCCTGAGTCTTCATTAATGGGACAGCAAGGTGGGGTAGTAGTGTCTAAGTTTACCAGGCCTTATTTTTTCTGCTCTGAATTATATTGATAGATATGAGAGTCTCTATAAGAATCTATATACACATTTTTTTTACATTTACAAAGACAAAAATTATTATATATTTAATGATATATGTATAAAACTATTTACTGTCATACTTTTAATCTGCATATGTGGCTGCTCAAAATCACGGAATGAGCATGTCATACATACTCTGTCAATGAAAGGTGATGATCTTTCATATTTGAATAGATAGCCAATCACAGTACAAACATTCTGCGTCTCAGTTGCAAGCAAAGAGCTATTCTTGTAGAAGTTTTAGATAATAACTTAGTTTATACACCCATATTTTCAGCTGTCTTCACACTCTGAGAGGAAGATTTGACAAGCAGTTCAACACCATATCAAAGGTAAAGGCATCTGAGTTCACTAGAAATCTACATTTTCTAGAAAATCTGACAAAGATTGGCTTGGTCTCTAGTCATCTGTTCATAATGTAATTTCTGCTATTCCTTCCCATGTCTCCTTTCAACTATTTGGAGAAAGGAGTAGTAAGTATACAGTGGCCCAAGGAAACCTGAAGCAAGGAGAAGGAAACAAGGCCAGAACTACTACACATGTCTAACTGTCTCACTGTCCTAGAGGACAGGATTGTAACTAAGGAAAAATTACAGTTCTCAATCAAGGTAAATTCTCTGATGTCAGCGACAGGAATGCTGCACAGGGACTTCCAAACACGGCGTCTACACTGTGTTTTGTGGTGCTGGGGCCAAAGTCTGCAAACCCATTTGACCAGCTGTCTCCTGGTCGGATTGTGTCAGTAAGGGGTGCTGAGGCGAACCAGAAAGGCGGGGGCGGGGCGGGGGGCCCCTGCCTCCATCAGCCCCCAGTCTTGTTCCATAACCCAGATGTGACACTTTCTTCTCATCAGTGATAGAGCTTTTTGCACTTTTTTCCCCCACTCTCACTTCAGCTTTGTAGAAATCTCAAGAATAATTACGCTGTCCTAGCTCCCTCTCAACAATATGTACTACAACAACTATCGTTCATTTCCCATCACCTGGTTCTGAAAGTCTGAATCATTTTTATTGTTTTATTTTGTTTTGTTTTATACTTTGCGTTTGCTTGTTTGTTTTTTTTTCTTATCTTTAAAATAAAAGAAGATTCTAAATGGATTGGGCAAACTTCTTTTGCAGTTACTGAAATAGAGCAAGTGATTTCATTAAGATATCAACACCACAAGCCATCAGACCATGAGACATTTCAAATCCTGTTTAAATGTGTCCATATAAAATATTATTGAACAAAGTAATTCAGACTTGCAATTTTTAAAAAATTAACTCTCTTGGGAGCTTTGATTGGATTAGAATTTTTCCTTCACAGACGTAGCATAAAACACAGAAACCTTAATCATTGAGCCTCTCACATGTTTTTCCTCCTTAAAACATCAGTCTTTAATTTTTGCTTTTTCTTCTGTGTTCTTTGTGTGATGCTTTAAAGAACTTTATGTACCTGTCATCAGCAAGTATTGGCAGTGGGTAGTAACAACTGTTCTCCCTTTTTTCAGAATTCACTTTAATTTTTCATAAAACTAGTAAAAATATCTTAAGCTTGCTACCACTTTATCAGATACTTACAAGATAAGCTTTTTAAAAAAACTTTTACTTTGAAAATCCTGAATCTTCTAGAAAAGTAAAAAAGAATAACCTAGTAAATTCAGGGATGCCATCGTGGTTGTTAATGTTATATGTGAATTTGGCTAGTCCACATGGCAGAGATACTGGTCAAACACTATTCTGCATGTTTTGGATAAGAGTTTAGCATCTAAATAAATGAACTTTGAGTGAAGTGGTTGCCCGCCATAATGCGGATGGGCCTCATCCAATCAGTTAAAGTTCTGAATAAAAAGAGATTTATCATAAGCAAAAGGAAATTCTGCCACCACAGCCTTTGGATGCTTCAAACTTCAACTATAGCAGTGCTATTTCCCTAGTGTACCTTGTGTATTTTGGACTTGCTGCTACCATAATAATGTGGGCCACCGCCATAAATTAAATTTACACTTTCTCAAAAATTCCTTCAGATATGCACATGTATGATTAGTACCTGGAAATTGCCATATTAATCTACTTTTGTGTATAAAAGAATAAGCATTAACACCATTATCACTGAGTTACTACTGTCCATAACCTCTAAATATAATATTTTCTACAGAAGCAAACATCTTTGTTTAACAAACTGAATACTTCTTTATATCTATCAGTTTATACTTATTCCATCTTGAAGTTCTCTCAATACTCTAAAAATAAATGTCTTATCTGAACAAGAAGTTGATTCAACACTCTATTCTTATGGTATAAAGAGACGTAATGCTCTGTAGGTGCTGCTGCGGGCCTTGTGCTGCATCACAGTAAGAAACATGTGATGCCCGGATGCTGCACTGTTACTGACACTAACACTGAACTCTGTTAAGAGAGTGACTGCCAGATTCCTTCCCTGGCAGCTATATCTTTTTCCTTTTGTGCTCAGTGAATAATATTTGAGATAATATTTTGACATCTTGTATATACAGTATCTATCACCTAATTATTTTTATTATCCATTAATGATTATTGTATGAATCAAGTATTTTTTAGAGGTTGCAAAAAAAGTTAGCAGGGCATCCACTAACAACTTACAGAAGAGTGCATTCAATTGCCTGTTTCTCTCGAAATTGTTCTTCAGAAGATGCGAGCATGGAATTTTGGGTTGTCAAGACTAGAATGTTAATTAATCTGAGACAGGAGAGCATTTATGTTGAGATTTGGTTTCTGTAAAATGAAGAGAATCCAAAAATTATTGATACAATTATTGATATTAAGAAGTCCCAATCTCCATATCACATTTTAAAAATTACTTGGATTATACTACATGAAATTTTCTAGTAAAATGATAAGCAGATAATGGTTAGACTTTGCATTTTTTGAAAAAGATACTAATCAAATGACATGTAGTATATGTAGCCAGCTGAGTTAACACTACTGCTCAGAGTTTTTATAGGGTGTTAGAAAGCCTACCTTTTCCCCTCCAACTTATATCTCCCACTCATTTAGAATTAGAGGTTCTAAAATAATAAGATTTACTTCTTTGGCATTTGATTTTTACTTTTTTCCACCGCTGCATATCTTCTATGTACATAACTTTACTTTCAACTTTACCAATTCTGTAAAGAAGGAACACCCACTGAGTGGGAATGGAAAAGATATTAAATTTAAGGATTATAGAAAACTCACAGTTAACATTCTGATCAGAGCAGAGGATGCTGAGGCAATGCTGGAAAGAAGCCAGTTCTGTCTTTGGTCTGCACCTTATATCATGAAGCTTTAACTAAAATCCCAATAGACTTTCGAACTCGGAATAGTTATTCAAACTCATCATGAACCCTTTGAGGTTGCCTCGTTTCTAATATTTTTCCATTGTAGGGTAAGATTTCCCACTGACACTAACCAACACGACTTCAGTGCAGACAAGTGGAAAAGGAAGTTCACGATCTCTGAGTTCTTGTAAGATGGCTGATTTATTGTTTTTACCTAATTCTTCAGACATGCTTTGTGGGTTTTTATTATTGTTATTAGATTTTTAAGTTCTATTTTCCATCTATTGGCCATAATCTTTACAGAAAAATCCTGAACAACAGGGACAGCTGCTAAAAGAATGAGCTCACTAATTAGTTGCACATTTGAAAAATAAATAGTGTCAAAAGCAACTTACCTTACTGTTTATTTCTTTAGGGATGGTGTGGGAAATGCCCACTCGTACTTAATTGCAATAAAATAAACAAGATTCAATTTGTGTGCTTCGGTTGACAAATTTTCTAAGGGAAGAACTGTTCCAAATTAAAATAAGAACCTGTCTTTGTGAGCTTGGTTGTTATCAATTTATCTATCCATTTATTTATCTTTTTAGTCTGAGTAAAGTTCAGTGGTGAATAAATTATTCTTTTAAATCCAGGTGGCAAGCAACAGTCTGCTCCTTCCACTCCGCCATTATGCAGTCTGCGTGCCATTTTGTCGTGGGGAGCAGTATGCCAAAAAGCCTTTATCAAGTAAGGCCAGCTTCCGGTAAGTTCTAAATGAGTATTTCACACAAGAATAGTATCATATTATTCTGTTTTAATAATGAAGTTTATTCGTTTCACCTGTTCTGTAAATGTCACGGAGGCTCTTTTTAAATGTGCTCATTTTTTTCTTTTTGTTTCAACTTATTCTTTTCCCTGGCTCACCAAGAACATACTTGTCTAAGCACATACAAAAATAAGAATATATCTGAAAATAATGCTGGCGACACTTCAACATTCCATATAAAACCATACTGTAAAACTCATTTCCTGTTTTCTCCTTATTCAAAACTCCAGTATTTTGACCAACATTTAATGCCCATCAAGATTATAATGTGGTTTGACACAACTTTGTTTTTCATCTTTGCCCGGTGACAGCCAAAGTAAAGAAAAACCTGCAGGCAGCTCCTGTAGGGTACAAAACAGCTGCCGCAGTCTCGCGGGCATCTACCCTGGGAAGCCCTCAAGCACAGGCGGCCACGCAGGAGCCCCTGTCCGTGTCACGTCACCCCGGTCAGAGAAACGTGCGGAAGAGGAGCAGTAGGAAAGAAGGAAAAAGTTTAGGAAGAGTTACTAATGGCTTTCTAATTGTCCCTATGAAAGTCTCTAACAAGGTAGCTCAGTGCAAAGACCCTGGTGCAATTCCCAGTGTCACACGCACAAGAAAGGAACATTTCATGACATTGGTGTAAACAAATTTTTAAAATGAAAACCCAAAGAGATCAGAAATAAAATAAATTTTTAAAACATCCCTACCAAAATTCTGGGGAAAAAAAATCATTGTAAAATGAGGTATCAATGGCTAAGCTTTGCAAAAACAAAGCATGTTGCAGAGACAATTAATTAAAATGATGCCTACTCGCCAGGCGTGGAGGCATGTGCCTGGAATCCCAGCACTCGGGAGGCTGAGATGGGAGGATTGTTCTGAGCTCGAGACCAGCCTGGGCTACAAAGTGAGCTCAAGGCCAGCCTGACCTGCATAGCGAGACCATCTCAAAAAGACCAAAAAATACCATACAATAAAATAATGCCTACTCAAAGCCAAAGTATCATTTTACTAAATGTATTATTGTCTTAAATGTGTTATTAATCTTATTGAATGTTGAGATGTGTTTAGTTTCAGTGCAATGACTTGAGAAAATGAGCCACGTGCTTGCAGCAATCTATGGTGCTTTGCTATAGAATAATTTGAGGGCTCTAATTTGCTTTGAAACTGTTTTCCAAAGCAGAGCCCACTGTGCTTATCTGTTCTTCTCAGTTTATTATAGCCAGTCGCCTTCGAGGTTCAAAATAAGTCTAACAGCCAGACTTTTCACCTTTATAAGTGATTCGATTAAGTATAAAAGGCGTCCAATAAATCTCCAAATTGCTGAGCCACGAATAAACTCTTGCTGGCTTCAGCCCTTATCCTGTCAGTGATTCTGAAGTAAAATGAAAATGTTTATGATTGATTACTTGCTATGATACAACACTGAAAGAGAAGATGTGATTAGTGGTAAACCAGAAAGAAGATCCTGATGTATAACACTCAGGGCTTGCTAACCATATATAATGTACCTGACTGCAGTTTTAAAAATGACCACAGCATCGTGGGACTAAGAATGAAGAGAAAACAAGACTGAATAAAGGAAAGTTGTCAGATTGCTGAGATTCTACAGGATGGGACAACAGCGATATCCAGTTTCCAATAATCATCATCCCTAAGATGAAGGAGAATCATTCTGAAGGCAATTTAGAGATTACCGGGGCCTTTACTGCCCACAAGGTCCTTGGTGCTCTTTCCTCCTGGGTATCACAGCTGGGGCCAGGGTGCCCCTGCCCACTGCCACAAGGCAAGCCCACTGTCCCCAACTCCAGTGGCCAGGCTGCTGCTCAGGTCATCTAGGTGACACCGACACCCATACCCTCAGAGTAGAGTATTAAACCAAAATCGATTATTTTCAGCCTTGCCTCACAAGTTTTGAGCTTGCGTGGGGCCCACCACCTCTTTCTTCTTCTTACTTGTCCTTTGTGGAATGGAAGTGTCTATCTTATGACCGTTTCATCATTTTATTTTGGGAGCACATCATTAGCCTGGTTTCATAGTTTCACAACTAGACAGTGAATGTCCCTTTGGATGAGACATATTTTTATGTCACCATACCTGATTTAGTTAATGTTGACATGAAACTTTGGGCTTGGAATTTATGCTAGAATGGGTGTAAGACGCTGGGCACTGCTGGGAGGCGATGTATATTTATCCTGGTTCCCCAAAGACACCAGACCAATATGTATGGAGATGAGAAAGTCATAATAAGAAATGGCTCGTGTTGTTATGGAAGCCCAAAACCCCTACGCTGATTGCAAGCTGGAGAAACGAGAAAGCCAGCACCATGGTTCACTCCAAACCCAAACCCTGAGAGTAAGGAGAGCCAGCAGCCCAGTTCTTGCTGCAAAGCAACACCTGAGAGACTGCAGGTCTGTTGTTACAGGCACCACAGCTCCAAGGTCCGTTCAGGAGAGGGTGAATGTGCCGTCCGAAGAAGATGGAGCATCCACCTTTCTTCTCGTGTTCTGTTCTATCTGGACCCTGGAAGAATAGGGTGGTGCCGCTCACACTGGTGAGTGTGGCTGTTCTTTATTCAGTCTACTAACCCCAGCTCTTTGAAAACATCCTCACAGACTAACATTTTACCAACTTTCTGAGTATTTCTTAACCCAGTCTTTTTTTTTTTTTTGGTACCAGGAATCAAACTCAGGGCCTCGCACATGCCAGGCAACTGCTGTGCTGCTGAGCTACATCCCCAGCCCTCTTAACCCAGTCTTGTTGGCACGTCAAATTAACCATCACAGAGTGACTGTACTGGATTAGAGAAGGGTGCAGACATTCGCGACCAGAGAGTGGAAAGTCATGGACACATTCTGTCCCCCAATATTCATGTGTTGAAGCCCTCACCTCCAAAAGGACCATATTTGGGAATTTATGTAGAAAATTGCGAACAAATGAAGTCATAAATGGGAAAAGGACTTAATTTAACAGGACTGATGTCATTTAAGGGACAGGAAGAAGCACCGAGCACGTGTGCAGACAGGAAAGGTTGTGTGAGGCCACAGGGAGACACTGAGGGCTGAGATCTCCAGCTGAAGTTAGAGCCTTATCTTCACCTTCTCAGTTCTGCCAGTTTGGGATTTCACATCTGGGGCTCTGTTAGGCAGATGCATATCTGCAATTCTTATACTGTCCTCATGAAGTGATCCCTTTACCAGTAAGGTCTTTATTGCTGGTAAGGTTCTTTGTTCTGAAATCCATTTTCCTGACATTAATATAATCTCATTCACTGCTTTATGTTAGATGTGTGTACAGGTCATCTTTTCTATTCTGTAATTTTTAACATACCTGTGTAAAATGTGTTCCACTATATTAGATTAATATTAGAATTAATTAGAATTAGAATATTAATTAGAATTAATTAGAATTAATATTAGAATTAATATTAGAAAACTGAGTTGAGAAAAAAAGCTTTCATTGCTTTAGAAATCTAAACTCACTTGTTACATCACTAAAATTAGAGAATCTAACTTTTAAAATTGTACATGGCAAGTCACTCGCATGTGTGTATTTAAAAGGATGGTCAATATAAACACAGTTCCACCAAACATTACCACTAAATATTTTTAAACACCTGTAGATCCATTAAACAGATCTGAATTAAAACTCTTAATTTACAGAATCACTTTAACACATCAAAGCTGCAACATATTTATTTGATCTTTAATAAAACAGTATTTCTAAATTTGAAAAACCCTCAAAGACTATCTAACAAAATTATATAACTTTAGAGTGAAGCAGATTTAGGTCAAGAGCAGACAAAATGTTTGCCCAATATTTCACTGCTAATTAGTTTGCCACACTGGGATTACAGCCCATGTCTAATGACTTACAATAATGATAATAGTAGATTAGAATAGTAAACGGCCTTACAGTTAGAAAAACATTTTCAAACAAACGTTATCTAATGCAATTTCTTTCTTTTCGTTTTTCCTTTTTTGAGACAGGTTCTCTCTATGCAGTCCAGGCTGGCTGTGAGTTCACTTTATAGCCCAGGCTGGCCTCGAACTAACAACGATCCTCCTGCCTCAGCCTCCCGAGTGCTGGGATTACAGATGTGCACCACCACGCCTGATTTAATACAATTCCTATGTCACCAAACTGGTTTCTGCTGTTCACTTTAAGCATATTAAAGAATGCAAGTATGACTGTGCATAAGGAATAACAAGCTATTTCATTTTCTACCTGGTTGCATTTTGCCCGCGTTTGTTTACAATGAGTGCCATTCTCTTAACATGAGGACAGCGATCGTCTTCCATGATTACCAGAGGGGCCCAGATGTGCTGGCGCTGACAAGCACGCACAGTGAGTTTGGATTCACACATTCTGTAGTTCAAGCGCTTTTTGGTTTGTAAATTATTTTCTTTTTCATTTGACCTGTGCTGAAAATCAATCATTTATGTGTTATTATCATAATTCATGTGTTATTATAGATGTGTTCTACCCCAGCATGCTTACTAAGAGGCTAAGAAATGTAGCCTAATTTGCTGAAATAAGATGTAAATCTGAAACACTTTATTCTCGTTAGTGAATTGCTGACGAATCTGTTTTCATAAGGATCTCTTCTAAATATTATGTAGAGAGCTGACAGCAATATCTTGAGAAAAAAGAAATACTTGAAAGAAATAGGAGTTGGAATTATAATCAGGGTCATAAGTGTAATCAGTGGGGATCAGAGAATAAAGCCGCAAAGGCAGCACGCTGTTTGGAAAAACAGATGAAATTTGATGACTCACCACTTCAACATTTAAAGAAAACTACCAGAGATGATCAAGCTGGAGATTTTAAAAGGTAACTATCAAATAGCACAGTGTTCAACTGTTTCGTACCACCAAAAGCAGACCAACGCCCAAATAAATTCTGGTTTGTGTGTATAGGCATAAGACGTGGATAGAAGGAAGGCTCCTTCGATTTGGGTGTACAAATATTTGTCTGTGTTTACCTATTTCCTCTTCATATTAAAGTTGTGATTTTTAAAAGGTTCTGTTTTCACAGGATAAGCAAAATAATTTCAGATCTCAAGCACGACTTATTTTCCTTCCCTTGCTGAGGAAATTGGATAATTCCCAAGGCTGTCTGAGCATTGTGTATGGTATCATTATCTTTGTTTATTCAGTTATTATTCAATTGTCAACTTTGTGGTGACTCTAAGACACAAGCTAACAAGGAGGTTTCTACTTCGATACCAAGAAGTCATTAGGATTAACAAGTTAATGTTTATCAAATTACTGTGAACACTCAAGTGTATGGTTTTGCATGAGTACAGAAGATTATCTGGTAAACCACATTAACAGAAGTGAACAGCATGATAAAACTAAAATCATCTGCTTTTAGGCATTAAGCAATTATGCATAATTAATGGAAAGGAATAGTAATGAGTGAATATATAGTACTTACACAATAATCAGTTAACACTTGAAAAATAATTAACTTTCTTAATGACCATTTTCAACAAAATTAATGTAGCTTGCATGAGTAGCTGGTGACAACTAAAATAACTAATAGGGCCTCATTACAACACTGCCGGGGGTGGAAAGCACAGGGCGCGCGATCCTTCCTGTTTTTCATTAGAGAGCTCCTTATATTTGTTTTGTGAAAAAGAATAATTCCACTCTACAAAATTTAGCTCTGGTTGATTTAAGTTACACAAATATATGCATATACATATATCATACTATGTGTGATATAATAAATACACTTGTATTTATAATTACTACGTTTAAGCACTTTATTTCAGAAGAAGTAATTTTAAACCATCTCAATATCATCTTTGACACTTCCCCTTTCCGCATTATATTCGGTCATATCTCTCTAGCTTTCTTCCTTTCTCTTTCTCCCTATTTCTCTCTCTCTCTCTCTCTCTCTCTCTCTCTCTCTCTCTCTCTCTCTCTCTCTATATATATATATATATATATAAATCTTATATATATGTGGATGGATAGACAGACAGATAAATATCCCCCTAATATCTCCCACTAGACCTATTTCAGTCTTTCTATCACTACACGTCTTCCCCCCTCTAGGTATCTTGCCTCAGCTTCTAACTCCTGCATTTCATTTTATAAAAAGCCAGAAATCTTTGTTGTCTTCTAAAATATGGCTTACAACTCAGTGCACGTCCAACAAAGCATCAAGGACTTCCGTTGCCTAGAAGATGAACCCGAACAATTCAGCCTGAAACATTCAATCTGATCAAAACATAACTCAGCTGCCCTCTCAAATCTTACTTCACTTTTCTATTTCTGCATTTTAAATCTTTCTTCAATGAATTAAGAGGATACCTCATGTTCCTAAATTTGCTAACTGAGATATCAAATAGTAAAATGATGTGCAGGTTTAGTATAATCTAAGCTCCCAGCTAGGTTGCTCTGCCTGAGGCTAAACTTTCTAATGAAGTAGGACTGTGTGCCAGAACTTTCTATAGGAGTCACTAGCTCTTACCTAAAGAAAACTAAGTCCTTGTCAGGGAAACAATGAGCTGAAACCTCTCCCTGTTACGAGGACACCTGTTTCTAAGCGCTCTGCAGTTATTGCCAACTCTTTCTAGGACAGTGCGTGCAACCTACAGGAATTTTTCTCCTGTCTTTCATTCTTGACGTTCAGGTACATGTCTCAAGATCTCACCACTTACGTGGCCCTGCTCTCAGCCAGTGTAAACTCCCACGTGCTGTGTTTGGCAGGACATCCATTGTAAGTCTTTTGGAGAAAAAGAAATTTTGCCAGAATGTAAGATAAAACAAAATCTGGAGGACACTGGATTAGCCCAGAATATTGTTGTTAAATCCACTGGACAGCATCACTGTAATTAGAGAGGGGAGACAGGCCGAAGAGCTGTGTTTCCTGAGGAGGTGGAAAGGTCAAAGACAATGAATTCAGCATTCTGTCTGAATATTATTCTGAAATATTAGACCCAGGAGAACCTTTGAGGTGATTTAACCCAAAGGCCTTGTCTTGTAAACAAACTCCCAAAAGAATGGAATCACTGCTATATCTTTCTACAGGGGATTAATGCAATAAACCTAAAAAAAATACTGCTAGTTGGTTCACAATTTTTGGACCAATTCATACCATAGTTTCAGTATCTTCAAAGTGGAGTTCATGCACCCTAGGATGTAAGTGAATCAAGACATTTTACCAAATAGAAAATGATAACATTTATAATTATTTGCATTTTTCGTACTTAAGAGAGAAAAGGAAATGTTAAGCTCTGCAGGATTTTATATACACCTTGACATTAGTATTCTTATTAGGTGTGAATATGTCACCTACTGTATTCAAGACATGCTGATGACAGGTAGGGCACTGCTAATTATGAAAAATGATACAGGAGTAACCATTTTTGGATTTGCTTTCATCTTAATGGTACGTGGTACAGTATACATTTGCACCACAAAGTAGGTTTATACATTACATTACTAAATTTTAACCAACATTTAAATTCCCAAATTATATTGTCCGGTTTCAACTAAATTAAACCTTCATAAGAGGGGCAAGTAGCTTTCAAAAATGTGCTCCGTTAGAGCAATGACTGCAGATCTGCTAGCGATGTAACTATCATCCCAGGAAAAAGAAAAAAGACAGACAGCTAGGCGGGAAACAATTGACAGGAGGCACAAGAGAACTTTCTAGGATAATGAAAATGTCCTGTGTTGTTTTGGTATTTGTTACACAGTTACTTATATTTATCAAAACTCACTGAATGATACATTTGAGATATGTACATTTCACAGCATATAAAATTACCTCAATAAAAATGCTAAAACCCATTAAATATGTAACACCAGGTAGAATTTGTTGCATTTGTATCTGAGGCTCCAGTAGCCCAGCTCTTTCTGTATGGTATTGTAATTTGCATCCATATATCTGTCTCTCCTCCTGAGCAGTAAAACACTATGTCTTCTTTAATTCCTGTCTTTCTTTTTCTGCCTCACATAGAATATCCACAGCACTGATTCAAGACAGGTGCTGCTGAACAAATAAAAGAAGCATGAAATTTTTATTTACTAGGTGTTTAACATCCTTTTAATTAGTGAAAAGTTCTTCCCAATAACTCCATAAGGAAGCTTCTCATTGTTCCTAAGACAATAGTAAATAAGTTTTTCCAGGTCTCTGAAAATACCTTGTCTTAAATCTGTCAGTTTTAAATCACAATTCCAGGTGGATGGGCTTCTTACTACCATTGGGGTCTTAGGTAAACCAGGTAAACTCTCTGGACCCATTTTCTCAGCTGTGTAAGGATAAGACTCAACCAAAAGTTGTTGACAGTTATAAGTGAGATTAAGAAAAAGCACTGTCACACACTGGGATGCATCAATAAGCATGCCATAAATGTTAACTTTATTCCCACATCCTATAAAAAGAGTGCACTTTTCCTATAGTCATCAAAATAACACAGCCTACTGCTTCTCTCAAATTTTTAACATGTGCACAGATGGCCAGAGAGGTTCAGTAACTAAACTCGTGTTCTGTATAATTCAGAGTCGCCAAGCTGCTTCTCCCCAGTCCTGTTTTTAATTTGGTGTGATTGGGTAAGTGGAAGTGTTAAACCCCACACACTTTATGGCTTTTGTGTCAAAACTCTCTTTTGAGCCTGCTAGGAGCTCCTCCTGGTGTGTGCCACAATGCCTTCAGGACATGACAATTTAATCAGACAGCGCCTTGTAGAATTCAGTTTTATGAGCCTGCTGAAGTTTCCAAGGAGCCTCTCCCCTTCCACTTACTGTTTTACTGCCTACGGTATCCAAGAATGTAGTGTCAGTTGTTTCCTGCTAAGTGCCTCATAACACATTCCATTAAAAAGCAAAAACTAGTGGGAGAAGAGCCAGCAGTTTATATTTGTTCTGTTCCTTATGAATATCTTGTTAAAAAATAAAGAATAGGCAATGTTTTTATTTATAGTAATAAAACTGAATCCTAAACTGGGAGAAAGTCCATGAGCCACCATCTAATATTCACAAGTCTCTGACAGGTCTTCCTTCCCTACTCTAGGCTTCACAGCTAAGGTTACAGGTCACAGATACAGGGAGCCCTAAAAATGCAGCTGCTCTAAAACAATACCAACTCTTTCATTTAGAAAATGCACACAAATTTAATGTGTGTGATTTCAAAAAATAAAGATGTGAGGTTGGAAATGTCTCTCAATAAGAAAATATTTAGCTTTTACTACTTTAATTAGAACCATTTTCCCTGAATCCTTCCAATCCCACTACATTTTTAAGTTAAAATAAGAAAACAACGCATTTAATTAAGTTATCTAATTTCAATGGGAAAGATCATCTTTGCTTAATGAGAATTTTGTTTTTACAAAAACAGTGTCCTGGGTAAGGCAGCACCAGCACCTGCCCGCCCTTGCTGCGGGGCTTTCCGGTGTGTATTGACAACCAGCTTCAGTACTTTGGCTGCAACTCTGTGATGACTGAAGGAATCGGTGCACTAGTGAAGGTAAACCACCTTAGAGCAAGAGAAAAAATGCCAGCCATCTCCGGAGCACTTCATCTTGAAATTCTACCCAATCAAATCTCTCCATATTGAAACGTGGTAAATCAAGCCAAGTAAAACCTGTTTTTAGAAATATAAATGTTAAATAGCATTTCTTGTTCCTATTAGATCATAAATAATACCTAGCTATGGTTTCAGTTCTCCAGAGGGATAAATATACATCAGTCTTCAAACTTTCAACCTAATATTTCTGGATAAGCTTCATGAGTCCCCTTTGTCAAAGGTCACGTCTTTGTGCCTCTTTGCTGCAGCGTGTACTAGTATAGCAATAACGGAGCTGGAATAATGCACTTATTTCTATGTGTTTAACATAGTAATAAATTATAGCCTTATCATGGACATTATAGATCATATTTCTTTCTTACCAATTTCCTTGCCATTGGGAACATGTTTAAAGAGAATACAATTTGAAGGAACAAAGGAATTAATTTAGTGAAGCAGTAGACTGTGAACATTGTATAATTAAGAGAAGAAAACTAACTGCAAATAAATAAATGGACTGGCTCATTATACTAAATTTCCATTTTCCTTAGGCTATGCAGAGGTTAAAAGTGGAGTTTTTGTATTAAAATAAGTTGGCAAGTAGCAAGTAGAAGATGAAATTTCTCCCAAATTTAGGTCAGAAACCAATTGTGATCATTAGTGTGATCACACTAGCAAAATCAGATAGTCAAGAATAAGACAAATACAAATCCAGCCCAACAAAAATGAAGAAGAAGAACAAATTATAGTATATTTCTTAAGTGCCTAGAAGGAAGTGTAATGACCACATCAAGATCTAAAATGAATAGTAATGAGACACAGAAGCATTGCTACCCTAGCACAGCTGTCACCGTGACCGCTGCCATGACTTTACTTTCTCAATAGCATAATCCCTGATGCAATTTCTGCAAATATCTTGCACATGAAATATATGCCACCCTGATCATAATGCAAATCTAACAATAAGGCTTTTTAGTTAACTAGTTACCTTTTGTTATTTGTCCTTCACCCCTGCCTATCTCCAGTCACAGACAGCACGGTCCTCCCTTTTACTTGACTGTACTAACCTGAGCCCTGAAACTATGTGTACATTTGTTAGGTTTTGTACTAAAAGGTTGGATTGTTTCTCTTGGGGTTGCTT
Source organism: Dinomys branickii (assembly GCA_004027595.1). Lineage (NCBI taxonomy): Eukaryota > Metazoa > Chordata > Mammalia > Rodentia > Dinomyidae > Dinomys > Dinomys branickii. The sequence goes on along the minus strand of PVLD010022323.1, from coordinate 2,140 downwards.
TTTGGTGAAAGTGTACTCAAATTGCTATCTCAACAAATTTATCTTGGGTGTCAGAGAGAAGCTAGATTTCTCAAGAGAGCTGAGTAGCAGAAGGCAAGGGTTAAAATCTTGTTTCCAAAAAGAATACTACATTTTAAAAGCTTTTGATTTTACTTGAGGTAAATAAAATGAATTGAACTATATGAAAGCACTAAGCCAGCATTTGGCTTGCTGTTAGACTGCATATTCAAAAACAAGCTGATAGGAAAATTGCTCTACCTCTTCTCCAAATGGCAAAACAAATATAGTTTGTGTGGTGAACATAACTATTGTTCACCTACCAACTACCTATCAGATAGCAATTTAATTCACGCTGACTCATCAAAGATTTAGCAACTTCTCTCAGTACTGGTCTTCTGTGTTCAATATTGTCAAACAATAGTTTCAGTGCAAACCAATACTAAGCATTCTAGTCATCTTGCAAATTTAAAGTACACTATCTTTTCATGAATAATCAGATACTGGATTTTAAATGCAGTTAGCTAAAATTGTTCTATACCATGGGTCTTGACAATCCTGTGTGCTTAGTGGTGAGTGATACAATAAGACAAATTGTAGAGTGCGGTGGAGGCACCAAGTAATCTTTGTTATCGTATGAATCATCTAAGAAAAAGGCCATCTTCTGAAGCTCTAAGGCCATGAAATATAATAAAACTAAGAATTTATGGGACTGAAGATTTAGCTTAGCAGGACAGTGCCTGCCTGGCAAGTGTAAGGTCATGAGTTCAAGTCCCATACTAAAAGAGGAAAAAATAAATAAAACTAAGAATTTTCTCAAAAAATTCAGAGTTCAAGATCCCTTGAAATTTTGCCATTTTAAGTACAACATTTCAGCTTCATCAGTAAGAATTTATTTTTCTCAGAAACAGGACAAATGATGGGAAATCCTAATGGTCAGCTCTGAGTCCGAAAATATTGATGTCTATGACCGGGTTGACCGGGTTGGTTGGCTGTACTCAAGACTTTTGACACATTCTCTGGGTCAGAATGCACAGAGAGAGGAACCACGGGAGTCACCTGCAGATGGTTTAGTGACAAGAAACTCAATCTCTTGCTTGGTTAAAGAAGAGAAGTCACTAAAACCAGTTTTTTGGGTTTTTGTTTTGTTTTGTTTTGTTTTGCCTATTGGACAAGATTTTTCATTCTGCTACACCAAATACAGAGACAAAAACTTCTAGCCGGGTAAGGAAATGAAGAAATGTAGATCAGAGGGTGCAAAGCAGCAGACAAGTAAGACGAAGAAGTTCAGAGATCCAGTGTAGAACACGAAGGCTGTCATCAATTTAAAAACACACCATATGTGGAACCCCCACTGAGAAGGTTTTATAGCAGCATTTGCCACAAAATTGTTAAAAAGGGAAAAAGATAACTATGTGACCTGATGGATATGTTAATTAGCTTCACTGTAGTAACCATTTCACTATTTATAAGTATCACATAACACCATGGTGTACATCTGAAATGTGCACAATAAAAGTTATTTTAAAAAAAAAACTTTGCTGGATAGTTTCATTTCCTTTTATATTTTATGTTCCCAGATCCTTTTGCATCAAATCAATACTTTTCCTTGTTCTTTTTTTTTTTTTTTTGCAATAGGGTCTTGCTATGTAGTTTATTTAGACTGGGCTTGAACTCACGATGCTGCCCACGCTGTCCTCAATCTCAAGGCAATTCTACTGCCTCGACCTCCTGAGTGCTGGGACTACAGGCTCATTACTACTTTTAAAGGAACTTAACTCTGTGGAGGTACAATTTCTCAATGTTACTCTTTAAACACAAGAATGATTTTAATTGACTATTTTTGGGCTTGCTTCCCATAAGAAAATGTACCATTTCAGACCTATTATTTCAAAGCATAAGTATTTTTCAGATAAAATTACATTTCTTTTGTTTGTTTGTTTGTTTGTTTTTAATTTTATTTTAAAGACAAAAGAATGGAGACATATGAACCAGAAAAGCCATAAACAATACAGAAAATACAAAGTTATACAGAATATAGTAGGGAATTAGAACTGGATGTTGTATTACATAGTTATCTTTACATTAGTTAACACAAAAACATTAAAGGAAATACCAAATTATAGATAAGATAGTAGGGAAT
>PVLD010022322.1:0-29552 GCA_004027595.1 Dinomys branickii | reverse complement strand
CCAATCATAACTGAAAATATTTTTTTACAAAGTTCATCTATATTTTTCCTTGTCATCATTCCCTAAACAACACAATATGGCAACTATTTCTATAGCTCTTGCATTGTATGAGATATTATAAGTAATCTAGAAGTAATTTAAAGTATAGAGGAGAATGTGTTTAGATTTTATGCAAATATTAAACTATTTTATATAACAGACTTGAACACTCCCTGAAGATACCAAAGGATGCCTGTATTACATCGTTATTTTACCTCTCCCCACTTTGCTGCTATTGTACCACATGTCCTAATGCCATATTTTCCCATGGTACTTTGGGAAGATCCCACTTAGGATTGCCGTCATCAGGCGATCTCGTCTGTATAAATGTATCCATTCTACCCTCCATCCTCTCAAGACCCCTGTAAAGTATTTTAATGAGCAATACTCTGTTCTTCCAGGCAATTTTTCACTGAACACTAAGTTCATATCTGGAGAAAATTCTTGTAGAATGAATTTCATAGTGAAATGATAAGCTGCAAAGGGAATTATTTTGCATAGCTAAGCATTCTGGGGCTCCCTCAAATACATGTATAAGGAGGTAGCACTGGAATCACTGTATCTCAAGGTCGGGTGAGATCAGTTAGCCAAATCATATCCAATACCAAAATCCCACCGTACCTCACCTTTTGCTTCTTTGTAGCATGATTTCTTGCTAGGACATGGAGCTTGCGTTCTTCCAAGTAACTTATTCCATGTCTGTGTCACTATTATAGCCATTATTCCTATTAGTAACAAAACAGCAACACTGATCCTGAAGGCAAGTGATATCTATTGCACACATACTACATGCTGGGCAGTGCACATGCACTTTTTTGGGGGGGGGTACCGTGAATCAAACTTAGGACCTCACACTTGCCAGGTAAACACTTTGGCACTGAGCCACATCCCTGGCCTGCACACACACTTTATGTGAGTTACTGAGCAACCCTGTTCTGCAGGCCCTATTACTAGTACTCCAATTTTACAGATGAGGAGCTGAAGTTCAGGGTGGTTAGCTGATTTGCCCAAGATCACACATGTAGTTAGCTGAGGATCTGGGATCTGTATCCACTTCTATTTTACTGCAGAAACTTGGTCATTATCTATCATGGTATTTGGCCTCTAAAATATTAGTGTTTCATAAAATTTGGTACACAGATGAAAATTAAAATAAGTGGGAATGAAAAGTCATTTAATAAAGCACCTGCACTTTATTCAACTTGAATGAACTTAGAGGTGTTCTCAACCACAGGCAGTACATAGGCCGCATACGCAATTAGCCAAGATTAGGGATAATTGCCTTGCTCTTGTCTGCTTTCTCCTACCAGTAGCTTATGGCTTTAGAGTTGAGGCAGAAAAGGTAAAAAGCTTCTTAAGTTCTAGCTGCTGACATACTCTAAGTCAAAATCTTTTGATCATCATAAGCAGATCTATTAGACCAACTGTGCATAAAGCCAGTTAAGCTCCCATTCTGGTTGCACAGTAGGCACCAAACACGATCTGCTGTAGCTACAGCAAAACGCGAGGCCAATAACCTAGTTGAAAAAGAAATTCTGCTCAATGAAAATAGCACAGGATCACAGAAGGATGAAGAACAAATATTTTGCCTGCATTTTAGACTTTATCAATCCTATTTTTTTTCTGAAGATGCTTCTGATCCTAAAACAAGGATGTCTGAGAAAAATTCTCACAGGAAAGGCCCTGAAACTGACATGGGAATTTGGTTTTGGGTGGCAAAATGTTGATGGTACCCAGAGAGCAGTGTCACTCAGTGGGTTTCCCAAATCTTTTGCACTTCCCTCCAAGGCTGACCTTACTCCCCCACATTCAGTAGGAAAATCCACTTCTCTGAGAAATAGAGGAGGGGAACAGATAAAGAATCATCAACCTTTTAGCTCCTTCAACCTATAAACATCCCTATTCCCACACCTAATCTTAGCATGGCCTCTTTAGTCTCCCCTCTTATTCAAAGTTTACTCCCTTTCAGGCTGGGGATATAGCTCAGTGGAATAAGCGCTTGCCTAGCAAGCGCAGGGTCCTGAGTTCGATCCCCAGTGCCCCCCCCAAAAAAAAAAAAAGTTTACTCCCTTTCACTTTCCTATAGGTCTTTTAAATCAGTTCTTCCTCATCTTCTGCATCTTTCCTTTGACCTATAACTATTGCCCCATATTTCCTATAGAAAAAAAGGCTCCTTGAGCTCCTTGGCCTCTCACTACTTATCATTCTGTCTTTCACACTGAAGCGTCATAGAAGTCGTCTTCATTAGTGGTATTTACTCTCTCCCTTCTCATTGGCTCATCAAATGACTGAAATCTAGTTCCCACTGATACTGCCACTGAAACCACCAATGGCAGGGTCACCAATGAATGCCTCATTTCCTCATTGAATCGCTACAAGTGGGTGGTATTTTATACCATTTCCCACAGCTCCTTGAAACAGGCTTCCTCAATACTATGCTTTGTCAGTTTCTTTGCCTTTTTACTGCAGGTTTTTCTTTTCTCTGTCTCTTTTACCATATCCTCATCCATTGACTACTTCATAAATATTAGTACTCTGCAGGGGTTCTTTGTCTCAGTTCTTGCCGCAGTGCACTTAACCCTGTCACCACAATTACACAAAACACATGACACATGATCTTGTCAGTCTCCTGTTTCAAATTTGTATGTACAGAAAAAACCCCTAACTTCCTATTCCTGGCCTTTCCTACCTTGTCATCCTCAAATACTTTTCAAGTGAGTAGCTCTTTAATAAAATGAGCCAATCCCCGTTATAACAAGAACTCTTTATTACATGGTTTTGAATACACAGCAGGCCAATTATCCTCAAATACTTTTATTGTAACAATATTTCTTTATTTGTAGTTTCCTAAGTGTGCTGTTCGTTTTATCCATGTTGTGGCTAGCCTGTAATTTTGTTCAGAGTTACCTTAAGCATCCTTCCAAATGGCTGGACACTAAAACATATAATTCACTGAAAGAATTTAGAAAAAGCCTTACTGTGTGCATTGCACAGGAAAAGCAAACTAACATTCTCATACCTGTTTCTGTACTAAATCCTCTCATTCATTGATATCAATGACATCAATAAGAAGTCACCGATTACAGTCCTAGTATCTTTTTGCTAACTTCACATATAGATTTTCAGGATAGCAAGCCAATGACAGGAGAGGAAGTAAAGCTTCACAGTCTACCTCAGCTAGATCTGAGAAGGGACAATAATAGCTTGTGTCTGGATTTTAATATACCTGGATTTCAAAATTGCTAGTAAAGTTAAAATGAATCCTGTATGGTTATTGTCATGATATTTAAAACTACTTTTGGAAGCTTTCAAGATTTAAGAATAGTTTCCTTCCTACAGAACAACTGCTTGCTCTCATCTGGATATTGTTTAAGTCCTGCTGACTTCTAAGGTCAGTGTACTTAAAGACATACATGAAAATAGAGATACAATCCTTAGTGAGGTCCAAGAAAACCAAATTAAATCATTGATTAATTTTATCCTGTCCAGTCACTCCTTCACCCTCTGTAGCTATTTCAAAAAGATGCATTCAAGCTTGTTACACATTTTATTTTATATCCCCACCTAGTACTATTTCACATTCTGCTTAAGTACTCAGTCATCTATTACATGACTCATTAGTCTGAGTTCTCTGTAGAATTAAAGAAAGTTGTAGTACAAATAATAAATGAAACCTAAGTTGCAACTACATCATCCAGGCATGTTTAAAAAACATCTTTCAAAGTCAGTGCCAGGATTAGCACTCCGTTAACCCTTTTGCTAAAATTTTTCCTTGCCCCATTACACTGAAGTAGTGATGAGCAGAACGTCAAACGTTACTCTTAATTGGGATTTAAATCAAAGCACACACAACTGGATCAGATCAAAGACTTCTTCCCAGAAGAAGTACCCAGGGGCTATCACATGAAATTCTATTTGGGGATGCTTCCATTTTTCCTTCAAACAAAATTTGTAGGTACTACCGTAGTCAAGAAATTTAATAAAATGAAGGTTTCCTATGTTGCTCCCTTAAGGAAAATTTGGGTATATTTCCGAATTGCAGAATCTTCAAGTGCCGAGGTTTCCTGAAATTTTTTTTGAATAATTACATTTACAACTTTGTAAATGTGGTGTGGTGCACTATGGATACACTTTTAGGTAAAAAAAATAAGAGAAATGATTTTAATAAGAAAAGGGAACTAGACTAAAACTTATTTATCTTGTAAGTAAAATTATTTTGTGTCCACTGAATACATGTCTTTAAATTGAAACCATGTTCTAGTATTTCTGTCCTTCCCAGAAGTCATGGAATTTAGTAAGAAGGCAGTCAGATATCACTGGCCTTTTCTTTTTTCATCATGGACTCTTTGGAGTCTGGCAGACTTGGTTTGAACGTCAATGTTGTTATCTGTAAACTGTGTCACTAGGGATAAATTTCTTAACCTATGTTAGTTTCCATTTCCTTGTTTGTCCAATGAGAATACTACCGTACAAAGTTATGCATTGTTGTGGAAATTAGAGAGAGTGCATACAAACTATCTAGCACAGTGCATGGCACACAGTAGGCACTAATTAAGTTATAGCTATGGTTATTATAATACATTACAGATTGGGGGGAGATCATTCTGAGCCCTTCAGTGCACAACTGAGGAATCTCAGAGCACAGTCTTGGAATGATAGATGTCAAAAACTAGTCAATGATATCACTGAGTCTATTTCGGTGCTCAGGGAAAGATAACCACAGTGAGATACAGTGACTCCTTCAGGGCCAGTCAAAGAAATATGGACACAAACAGAAAAGCGGTTTTCCTAATCAGGTATCCTCTACAATTTGCTGCCATGTCTCAAAAAATAAACAAATAAGCAAAATAAAACACCCTTTCTGACCTTTCACTTTTGCTGGCTATTTTTTCATCTTGTTTGCTAATTTACTCTGACTTTAGGATGAATGATGTCAAAAGCAAATTTTGTTTCATCTTATTTTTAGAATAGATTTGGAGAGTAAATTAGCTGTCTTGCAGATTAACATTTACTTGACTTACCTCACATAATTAAGGACATGTTGGAGAGCCTGCCTGAAATTGCAAATATGTTGCTTGTTAAAGTCTTAAGGCAAGCTCTCTTTCCTAACTTAGAGATGATGCTCCTTAGATGTGCATTTCTATTTTCTACTGATGTACAGTTTTTCCTTATGAGCTTGTAGGTAGAGTGAAAAGTCAAACCTTTTCTTAAAGAAATCCATTAATGAGTTGTTGTCTTCTGAGAGGGAAGGAAGAAGGTGCTGTGCACAGTAGTTGTTAAGCAAAAAACAAACAAAACAAGCCAAAATAACCCCCAAACCAATTTGGCCTTCAGAGAGACAAAGAACCTGCAGGAGGACCTAAAGGATGATGTTAGCAATAAAGCAATATTCTCCCCTCAATTTGCACACAATGCTTTAATAATTTCTTGCATGATTTTTCCTTCTACAGAAGTCTATGAAATTGCCCTGCAGCATTCATTCCATATAATGAGAACCTCACCTGATTCAAGAGTGAACACTCTCTCTATTCAGCATGGAGATAGTTGCTACAGCTTGGCATCTAAGTGTTCTGACCAGCATTTTCAGAGCTATCAAGGCCTGAACATAGATTCTGCTACCTGGGTGGTTTAAAGATCTCTAATAGGTCTTTTAACACTGTCAATGTAGTTGAAGGAGATATGATAGATATCTCATGTAAACTACACTTCCAACTCTCTCAAATATCTATTCTTTTACTGCATCAGGCTAGATATTGACAATAGCAGCATTAGGAACTTTCCGTGAAAGCTGTCCTAGATGGATTAGACATTAGCTGTCGAAAGCCTAAGCTAGACATGCTTAGAGCCCTTACTGCTTCAGATGAGTAAAGTGTACCAGAGTATGGGAAAAGCCACTTTTGGATAGAAAGATCAATACATCAAGCCAAAGGGAAATATGCCACTAGCTATGACAAGAAGAAAAACTTAGTTTACTATTAGCTTTAACAGTTATGTACATTTTGGCATCCTCCTCATAGAGGGTTCGGAGTTCATGCAAATCCTGTTCATCAGAACTCTTTACTGCTGATTTTCAAGCAAAAAAGCTGCAGAGAATCAATTACTTGCTTTATTTTGAAAAGCTTAGATATTCACGCTCTATGTGTGGCTGAGTGTGGTAGGTGACATGAGTAGTTTTCATACTAACTCACGAGAATAACAGTTTCTAGCACAATACAAGGTTGATACCTTTTTTCTTATGCAGAAATCCTTATTAATACCCACAAGAGTTTTAAAACTGGGAGAAAGGTGGAACCCAGCCTAATGCATTTCCTGGAAAGATGCATCTGAGTTATTCATTTGCTCATTAAATATTATTATGGACCTACTATGTGTAAGAAGTGACAGCTGGCACAGAAAAAAAAGAAGCACTTTACCATAATACTTGGGAGCTGTGTTTTCTGAGCAAAAAAAATCTTCTTTGGAATATTTAGTGATTTTTTGGTACTAGTAATTGAACTCATGACCTCACGCTTGCCAGGTAGGAGCTGTGCCACTGAACTATACCCCTGGCCCTAGTAATCTTCTTTAAACAACAGTGAATGTCCTTTTAGAAATGCCTTGCATAAATAGGAGTTAGTTAACTGGTGAATTTAAAAATAAGCATGTATAGTCTTCCTCACAGTGTTTTAAAAATTAGTGGAGGAGGTGGAGAAGGTAAAATACATGTTACTAGTTTCTCATCTCAGGCCATTTATGTCCTTAGGCAAAGCCCACCATTCATGGAAGAAGTGGAAAGCAAAACAGGGTAAAGTATAATCAAGCGCTAATTGGGCAGTGTAGACACTGTTGAAACTCAGATTAAAGGGCTGGGTTGTGCAGAAACATTTTATGGAAGATAAAGGCCTGGAAGAAAGTCACACCTTTAAATTTTGGTGGTATTTGGAATTTAATCTCAATATGGCAAATGGCAAATGGTTAAAGAATAACCTTTTATTATTGAAATAATAAATGACCACTTAACAAATTAAACATATTGATGTCACTATAATTTTTTTGTCATGGAAAGATGTTCATAATACATTAGGTATAAAAAGCACATTATAGAACAACATTGCATAATGTGAGTCCATTCCTAGAGAATTAAAATATGATATACATGGGAAAAAGTTTAAAAGCATAAACACTAAAACATTAATGGTGGTTTTCTATTTGGTAGGCTTATGGTGATTTTATTCAAAAGTTTTTCATTCTTTTTCATAATTTTTCTATAAAAACTATATAATTATTTCTGTAATTACTTAAAAAACATTGTCTTCAGAAAACCCAGTAAACGAATACTTTATAAAACTCCAAAATAAACATATCCACGCATAACTTTGAGAAGAAACAAAAGAATGAATAAATAATTAAGCAGATAGATTGGGTAATATATGATGCCTAAAAATTGGTGCCTTAGCATAGTGACCTATGATGGGCCTCTGATCCACATCTCTACAGTTATAAAATTCACTGGAAAATATAGATTTGTTCACAAATTTCAAGAAATAAAGTTGAGTTGGAAGTTTGTCCTTTAAGGTTGAGAGGCACATTTAGAAAAAATAAAAGTGGGACTGAATTCCCACAGAGGGCAAAAATAAATAAATAAACAAATAGCAAAAGGGGATTAACTTTTTAAATTTTATTTTATTTTTTTTGAGAGAGGGTCTTCGTATGCAGTTTAGGCTGGCCTTGAGCTCATTTTGTAGCCCAAGGTGGTCTTGAACTTGCAAAGATCCTCCTGCCTCAGCCTCCTGAGTGCTGGGATTACAGGCGTGAGCCACTACACCCAGCAAAATGGGATTACTTATGATAGAGAGCCTATATATTGAAAGTATAAGTAACTTCAAGAGGGATTTAGATAAAGTAACAGAAGAAAAGTTTATTAAAGTTTGTTAAGAAAATGGTAGAAATGTCAACATACTTGACAGACCTGATCCCACACAATGCAGGCCACAGAGGTGGGCCTTGAGGCTCTCTGGTGGGCTAGGTTAACCCTTTAGTTGAGTGATTTTGGGCAGTTTATGAGAGGATAGACTCAGAGAGGTTGGCAAGCCAGGGAAGCACTCAGAGGGCTCTGGGTAGTAGTTATTTTATCAACCAGAAAGGAAACATTTCAAGCTTATAACATTGATGACCAATACTAATGCTTATGGGCTAAAATTAATCTTAGATGTCCCTATTTCCAGGCTAGATTTCAGAGAAGGTGTCCATCAGAGGCAGTATATGTAGATAGAGTACAGTTTGCAATAGCCTTAGGGTTTTGTGAAGTCAAGTGAAATCTTTAGATGATCAAAGAAGGAATGTTTTTGTTTTACCTCGAGGGCTGTTCAATGATGCTTCTGATGCTCTCCCCCCATCTCCACAGTGACTCTGGTCAAAGGGAAGGCACTGATCACCTGTCCCTGCCACCACTTCGAAATTCTTGGACAAATCTTTTGTTTCCATAAGAGATTTCAACCTGTAGACTTTTCGAGTATTGGTGTCTGATAGATAGAGTGATTCGGATGCAGGGTCCATAGCCAGATAGTATTTGTGAGCTGGGCTTGTGCTAAGGAAGAGAAAAGTAAAGTCATTCAAAGCAGTTTGCTCAACATGCACCACCTGGGGCCTGCCTTTTGTCACACATGGAAAAAACCCTTAATAAATGAAACAATTAATGCGTATTCCTGCTTACCTACCAAGGGGAGAGGTGCTTCTTTTCCTAGTAAGTCTGAAAAAAATCCAGTATGTACGGCTAACAGAAATGATGCTGACATTTAAATACTATTCATTTGTAGGTAGGAAATAAACAGGACAAAAAACTTCCCAGCAGATACCATTTCTCAGACTTCTTATACCCTGTTATCTAATTACTAACAGGATGACTGACTGGGTGTCACACAGTTACGGAGAACTCCGTAAATCCAAGACAGAAGTTATTTTCTTTCCCTACCTTCCTCACGCCTCATAAACCTACTCCTCTATTGGGTTTCCTTCCTTATTTGGGGAGCTGACATCCTCCTACTGTCAGTGCAAAGACGCAGCCAAAGCTAGCAGTGCTGATGAGGGAGAATCGTGCTGGAGACACGCTGTCAACCTCTTAATCTCAAGCTTCCTGTTTTTAGCAGACTACTACTTCTCCAGTCCAGTTTTCTTCTTTCAGGATATGAAAGAATTGATTCTGTTTTAACTTTTTAAAGTTAGAATAGTAATTACATGATTGTCTAGTCGTATAGCCACACTTTCTAAAACTGACACCAACATTACCTCAACTGGATTTTGGCATCATTGAAACTCTTCAGTTACATATTATCGGAGAAGATCATTGTGCAGATGATTGATCTTACTTAATGATTTTTGCTTCCTGCCAACTTCACACACACACACACACACATATATATATATATATGAGTGTGTGTGTGTGTGTGTGTGTGTGTGTGTGTGTGTGTGTGTATTACTGAGGCTTGAACTCAGGATCTTCACACCGAGCTACATCTCCAAGCTTTTTTTAAAATTGAGACTGGATCTCACTAAGTCACTGAGGTTCCCAGGCTGGGCTTGAACTTGTGATCCTCTTGCCTCAGTCTCCCACAGTGCTAGGATTACAGGCCTGTGCCACTGAGCCTGGCTTAATTTCATTTTTTATGGCTGCTATAACTTTAGTTTTGTGGATATTTTACTTGAACCTAAGGTTCCCATACTACTGACATGATTCAAATCCCAAACTTGGAAACTATCCCCGAGTCCTCCTTTCCTTTTCACATGCATGTGACTGTGTATGTATCCTCACTTTCAGAATCATTTTCCTTTTCCATTCCTTCTATCATTACATTAGTTCGAACTTCCATCATCTCTGGGATACTTTCTATAGTCTGGCACATAGAAGATGATTTTGAAATCTTAAGCCCACTACCCACTGCTTCTAGGACTATTTTGATCATTTGGCCATCATCATTAAAAAGCGTTTCATGTTCTTTGGTGTGGTAGACAAACCTTCCTTTGCTTAATTCATTCTCATATAAGTCGTCTGAAGCTTTAGTGAAGCTCCATTTCCTGAAGGAAGACTTCCACAAATCTCCAGATTGCGTTATTGAACCATGCATAAGGGGATTACATATTAGCTCTTTGTGTACGTGTCTGTCTCCCCTCCAATAAGCCATGAGAACTTGGGGGAGAGCAACCTTTCCTTGTTATTCTCCAGTGTGCTCAAGGCACAGAGCTCCACTCAGCACACAGTCTCCTAAGCCAGAAACTGGGAGCTGTTCTCTTTTCAGCTGCTTCTTTGCAGCATTCTTCATATTCTGCGAAGCAACACGTTTTATTCTTTAAATTCCACATTTGAAAACCGTCTCCAATCTGCTCACTTATCTTTATCCGTGATGTCAGTAGGTCAAGGCCCCGTTGTATTTCATCTGAACTCCTTCCTTGGCACCATTCTGGATCAGGTGTTTATTAAGTCATTTTTAAAAAGTATTTACTACGTTCCTATAATGTGTGCAAGATCTGTGCTATGGTCTAGGGACTTCTGTGCAAGATAAAATTTCATTCTTCATGAAACTTACCGTCTAGTGGGGGAGGCAAATGAAAGGGACATGACTGTTTTAAGTCCAGCTATTATGACAGGAGAAGTAGAGAGAGAAAAATGAGTAGAGAGGAAGGACTTGTGACATAGCGGTACTTATTACATTGTAATAGCATTGCTTTTTAAAAATTATTTCCCCAAGCAAAAGAGAGATAATAGGAAGCAAGGACACAGATCTTCTGTGAATGGTAAGGCAGGCGAGAGATGGAGGAAGTGGAGAGGCTGTGGGGGAAAAGGATGCAGAGAGGAGATATATTATATACACATATGAACTCCCCATTACTGATGTAAAATATTAACATTATGTACTGTAAACATACAGTAACAAAAATTAAAATGAAGAAATGAAATTTGCTTCAATCCAGGATACTAAATTATAGTTAATCATCCTGTTTCCTCAGGCTCTTCTGGGCTGTGACAACTTCTCAAACTTTTCTTGGCTCTGAGGACCTTAACAGTTTTGGGAAGTATTGTTCAGCTGTCTCTTGACTGCAATGTGTTGAATACATGCCATTTTGATCTAGTCATAGTAAGGGTAAAAATTATCAATATTGTAAAGAACAGATGGGATGAGGGAAAGGAGAAAAGGAAGAAAGAGGCAAATACATATGTATGTGTGTATGTACATATGTGCAGGATGGCTAACATGGTTCCACTATTGTCTTATGTCACTTTATGGTAAGGAATAGTTGATGGCTGGTTGTTTGATCAGTCATGTATGTCTGTTTGTGTTTCCCTGAGCATACACTTTGAAGTTATCAATATGTAATGCGACAACCATTGTTGGTTCCCCGTTGCTTTGTCTGTAATTCAATTTTGATTGTACTGTTATTGTGCTACTTTGTGTCCCTTTGTTAATGCTTTCCTCTTTTTTTTGTTGTTGTTCTTTTTCTTGTATACTTTAAAAAACAAAAAAAATTTAAAAAATTATCAGCATGGTATCACTGATGTGGTTGACCTTGATCTCCTGAGGCAGTTTCTTTCTAGCTTAGAAAGATGATCCAGAGTCATCTTGTATATTCCTTGCCCCAATCCTAGAATCAACTATTTCTCGAAGGATCGTTGGTTCCTTTTATTGAAAAAATCATCATAAACCAAGATCTGAGTTTTGGGTGTAAGCAGCATTTTCCTCTCTTTCTCTCCACCTTGAGATCATACTCATAAGTGAAATAAATTGGACCCACATGTGTAAATCAGACCCTCTCTCTCCCTCCCTTAATCCCTTCCTCCTTTTCCTCTCTTCCACTACACTGTGAGCTTTTTGCAAGAAGGAGCTATAATCATTCTCTCTGTGTCTTTGGGTCCAAATAGAGCACTCAACAGGATTGATACTGAGTAAGTGCTGAACTAAACTGACTATAGACATGAAACTAAGACATGCAAGATTCCAGGCCTTGGTTACTTAGGCAAGTAAAATGGTAGGGAAGTGGTTCATAAAAATAAAGATACCTTTAAGAGTGGCATGGTCTTCATTGTATTTACCCTTTAAGCCTATTTATACATGTCAATAATAATAATAATGATGAGACTGGGAAATACTAAATTGAGACTCAGTCTACAGTTTTCTTAAAAAAATCCGGTCCAATCAGAGTATTTGATTCTTTTCTACCTACCTGCATTGAGATAAGATTATTGGGTGGAGTCCAGGGATTTCTTCAACCCTGGAACCACCATGCCAGGCACTATACATAAATGGTTTAGGGCCCCAACACCTTCCATCACTGATTTGGCAATTTTATTAAACAAGGCTTTTCTGTAGCAAAGACTTTTTAAAAAGGGATTGGAATGAAAGTTTTTATGCATTTCATTCAATTTTTACCTTCATAACAAAATTTCCTCAATGTGTTTAGATCTTTCTAGAGTAAATAAGGGGTTACAATCCCTCCCCCCCAAAGAAACCCTGCAATACTTTGTAGCCAGCTTTTGCAGTTTCAACAGAGTCAGATTAATCATGCTTTGTTTAGGAAGAGTCTATAGGCTATTTTTCCAAGAGAAATGTTATCCACACAAAAGTACTTTGGAATGCATTACATTCATTCATTATTCAATATCTCCAATGTGCCTGTGAGGAAAGTTAGAATTAGCATTCTTTCCAAATCTCAGCTGGGGAAGCCCATACACTAGGGGGCTTGCTTAGGGTCACTAACAAGTCTGGGCCTTACCAAGATTAGATTAGATCATATGTGACTGTGTGTGCAAATACCATCAGAATGCTCTTTTTCTGAAAGTGGAAAAAAATCAGTGTTGCTGCCTTCTGAGTTACATGCTTTATTTTGTTTAGCAATCTTGTTCTCAAACTTTGTGTACTGACTTTTAGAAAATGGAATAGCCCAACATACCAAACTCGAACCTGATTAATGTTATTTTCTTGCTAGTCAACAGTCAGGAACGTCCCCTATATTGGTGTGTAATTTCTTGCCATTTCATGCTATTTCCCAAATGTATTTCAGCTCTTTTGAAATTGAATTCTAGTTTTTGAAAACATGCCACACCTGAGAAAGAAAAATCCCTGTACTACATTCCAATCTGCTTTAATCCCTCATGTCTAAATGTATATTGCAATTTGGAACATGTGAATTTTCTTTTTTTAATAATTTGGGTGTTAGATTTACTGTCACCTTCGGGTTAGTTTTACAGTCAGGCAGTGTCCTTCAAGTTAGCAAAGACCACTTCACGCATGCTAGTTAAAAATCTCATAGATTGTTAAATGGACAATTAATGCTTATAATTAATACTGTGCAACACTTTATCAGTAAGCAATCTGACAACTACCTTAATTTGCTTAAGGAATCATTTATGTCAAAGTAGCAAGGGTGATCTTGTGCATTGGAATTTAGAAAGTGGTAACTCCTAAATGCAATCCAAATTTAAAAACTATTGGTGCCATTTTTATGACAATTGCCATCTGGAAATGCACAAATTTAACATTCTCCTTTCAAATTCAGGGGTTTAGAACAGTTTTGACAACTGTAATGTACACAAAAATTGAGTAGAAATACTCATTGTGATTAATTTTAGCGCAATGTGTGGCACTTGTAGTAAACAGTAAGTGGTCAGTGTGGACTTTTCTACTATTACTTTTTGGTAGGAAGAAAGAGAAACCATGAGGTTACATCAAAGAAAAAAGAAAGTATTTTATTAAAGAAAGTCATCATTGTCACTCTTCATATACTTCTCAACTGTGTTTCTGGACTTAGAAAGATTTCTGTATTACTTCTCTACTTGCAACTTGAAAACCTCACATCTTTTGAACTTATGGACTCATTTGTGAAGTCACCTTAGGGAAATGCGGTGAGACTTACAGCCTTGCTTTCCCATGGAGCACTGAACCGCCAGCTTTCACTTGTTTTCTTTCCCTGAGGTGCTGTTCCTCCAGCAAATTCCTATGCAGTGGGGCGGCCCTCTTCTTTCAGAAGACGCTTACCAGCATCATAATTCCTAAATTGACTTTCACACTGTTTCTTTAACCTCATTTAAGAAGCAACATTTCCCTGTTAAGCACACCGTTAGGAGGTAACCTCCTAGGCAAGAAGGGACATCGACAAAATCCCACGTGGTTTGCTTACCTATGTCTGGTATCTCTGTTTCTAGGGTGCACAAGGTATCCACGAGTGGCAAGTAAAAGCAAACAGAAAGTCATCAGTATCATTCAGCAAACCAAATCTAACCAGACATACCAATTCCTAACCCACTTTGCTGCAATTAGGGAGATTTCACAGGTACCACTCAGTCAGCTGTGCAACCAAAGTCAATCTGATCTCTCCAGGCTTCTCCTCCTAAGATGGTATCCAGGTTGTTATAGGTCTGCTTGATGGGTAGGCTCAGTTCTAAGGCAAGTTTTTCAAAATGTTCTGCCCGGACCATCTTCATCAGAGTCACTCGAGTTCTCACTCATGTGCAGTTTCCAGGTGCTCTCCCCAGTCCCTAAATCAGAATCCTGATATAGGAGTGGGGTCTGTGGATTTTATTTTTAACAAACTCAGCTGGTGATTCTGATACAGAATAAGAGTCACCATAAGAACCACTGGGCTAGGAGTTGAAGAAACAGGCCCTGAAAACGATCTGATCATTCTAAATTCTGTTTTAACCACCAACCTATCAAAAAGTAAAATCACCGTGTTTCGTTATAAAGTCCTATGTTGGACAGACGTTCTAACCCTAATCTGAAACCACTTATCTGAGCTCAGAGATAAGATCGGGATATCTATTTTGCATATTCCTGAACAATATTAGGAAGCTTCTCAACAAGTTGAAGGTTTTTTTCTTAGACTATGATAGACTGTCCCTGGCATCAAAACTGCTCATTGAAACAGCTTCAATAAAACATCACCTATATGAGCCATTAAAGCCTCGTGTCTTCCAGCCACCTGTACTCCAAGGGGGCAACTGCGGTGGGTGAAACAGAACTGTCAGCCCAAAAAAACAGAACATTTTGTCAGCCCCTGATCTATGAGCCCCTCGGCAAGGAGTATTGCCTAGGGCAGTTCACTCTGGGACATGGTACAAGGCTTCTCACACGGAGCTCAGTCTGTATACGGACCTGACTTTGGGTCAAGTCTGACTGGAATTTTAATCATCTGTGAAATGCAGTCATTTTAATTTTAAAATTATTTTCAATCTGGCCCTTGTGTCATTTTGAAAACATAAAGATAACAACGCTTTTTTCTAAACTAGAAAACATTCTTTGGAATGTCAGGGAAAAAGAAAAGATACAAAATTATTTCATTTGAGCCATCTGCTAAAATGGATTCAATTCTTTTGGAAGAAAGAAAAAAAAAACCTTTCTGGGATTTTACTAGCTGGGCCACAGGTCAGGATCCACTGACTTTTCTGTTTTCTTGGCCCATCTCAAAAGGGTAGGTATCCTGTGGGCTGCCACAAGGTCAACCAGGAAGCATGCTGAGCTCTGATTAGAAACCTGGCCTCAGGCATTTGCACCTCTTTTAGTTTCTTTGTCTCTTAGACACTTGCTTGCTTTTGTGCCTTTAAATTATAGGCTGAGTGTATTTGAGGCTGGCTCTCATCACTGTAACACAGTTGGTTTTCCTGGAGGAAGTTTAGTTGTGAAAATACTAGAAAGACCCATTTGTGTAGCTACAAAGGGTTTTGAAATTCTTAGGCGAGAGCAAAGAGTAGGAAGGGGGATGGTTTGATTTTCTTGCAGCTGCTTCTGATCCTGCCAATAATGTCATTGTGAATTTGGAAAGATGTCCCATATTATGCAGAGCAGCTTCTTTCATTAACATCTCAGAGGGAGGAAGTGAAAATGACGGAATTTATTTCCAGTGTATGACCTTGTTCTGTCTCAGAATTACTTTTAGTTAAGGATTTAAGATTGAGCCACCACCAAAGTGAGCTTGCTGTCTAGCTAGTATCTGACTACATGCCGAGGTGCGCATGTGTGAGCTCTTCACAAGCGCTTGGGCCCATCAGTGGACATAAACACCTGGCAACTGACTGATTTAAAGGTTGCCCTGAGTGAGGAGGAGGAAGGAGTGTGACTGCAAATCTTTTTAGAGCAAGAGATACTCTTAATGATAGCATCTGTGGATTGATCTTTGATTATCTTAAGATCTAAATGATGAAAGAGGGCCATCTATTCTTTCAATTAAGAAATTATCGAGACATGATTTCTATACCATGATTCACCCTTCTAAGACATATTCAGCAGCTTCCAATATGTTCCGAGTTGTGTATCTGTTACTATCATCCAATTCTAGAACATTTTTATTATCTTGTGAAGAAATTTAGTACTGTTTGCTAACGGTCACATCCCATTCTGCCGTCCCTCAGTCTGAGGCAATTGAAGACCTGATTTCCATCTCTAAAGATCTGCTTATCTTGGATCACATAAATGGAATCATATAATATTTGCCCTTTCTTGCCTGGCCTCTTCCATGTAATATTATGTACTATTTATTACTTTTTTATTTTTGTGAGGTGAGCAATGGGAAATTGGAACTATGCTAGGGCTGGAGACTTTGTATAGTGACTTGGCATCACGGGAGTTTTAATGGCTTGCTTGGTCATAGCAGCAACATCGTACTTGTTCTTCATACTCTCCTTGGCATCTTTCCTTATTCTTGCCCCGGTATATATATTTGTTGGTAAAGGAAGAAACACCTTCCCTGCTTGTCTTTCCATGGTCTTCTTTTGCAAACTCTGTGCACATTCTTGTCGACCACTGACTTCTTAGCACTTCCTACCCTCTCAATGAATATCCAAAACAAACTTCCCCCATACTCTGGCTCTGTCTCTCACCCTTACCACAACTGGCCATCTTGTGTTTTCGAGCCCTGCTTTTAGCTAGAAGTCTCTGTGCATAGCAATCTGATGAATGAATGCCTGTGCATAGACTAATGGATGGTTTAGCTGGATGGACTATTCTACCTCTATGTTGGGACTCTAAAAGACGTTGCTTCTTAATTCAAAGCAATGCAATTTTGTAGAATGGAAATTTTGGACACTGAGGATGACCACTGAAACTTTGGACACCAAAGATAACCAGTGAATGGATCTTTTGAGTGTCACTGCTTATACATAAGCTACTATTCACCCACATGTAGCATTTCTACTAGTTGTAGCTCTAGTATTGCTGGCAACAATATGGTTCATGGCCATTTGTCAGCTATTTGCAGAACTCTCCAAAGCCCAGGCTCCATTTGTTCTTTCAGCCAAGTGCTGTACAAGTTCTACTGCCCCTCAGCATGCTAACTGACCCTAAATGGGTGCTCTGTTAGGTCTGTTTCATTTCCAGTCCATGACAGGAGTCAAGTCCTGAGAATAATGCAAGAAATATTAATCAGTCATTGGAAAAGAAACAGTAAAAGCTCAGGAGAAATTTTCATGTCACGTTGACATTTGTTGAGCTCAAATTACTCAAGATACTAAGAAGCATTTACCAGCTTATTTTCTTCTCTTTCATTTTAAGGGAAGGATAAAATAAATATCTTCAGAATAACAGAATTCCAAAATATAGCAGCATAAGGTTTTTTATAATGAATAAATCACTTCCAGTTATACTTAATGGGTTTTCTAACAGAACTGTGAAATTAGGAGATGAAAAGGGGGCAGGAAGATATTACACATTTGAATTCTTGCAAAGCACTTGATATGGTGCCTCCTAAATTATTTATATAATTATCCCTGTTGGTTTAAGAAAACTGTAAAGTGGCTCTGAGCCCATGATTAATGAAAAAAGAAGCAATCATAATTGACGAGAAATAGTTTAAGGACTTGAGAATACTTGAATTAAAGAAGAAAAAGCTTAAGAACTCATGATATCTTTCTTCTCACTTGCGCATGTTTGTCCAGTAAAGGAGATAAGTGATTTCTGTGCTGTCTCAGATGCTAACATTTGCCATTATTAAGTGCATGTTTCCTAAAGGTAGATTTAAGCTGAATATAAGAAAGACTTTTAGCAGAAGTATCCAAAGATGCAGTCAGCTTTCTTGAGAAGTATTTAAGATTCACATTATTGAAAGATATCAACAAGCAGAGATGATAGCTTCATGGATCTTTCTAATGTTAAGCTACATACCTATATTACTATTGTGTTAATGGTGTGTGTGTGTGTGTGTGTGTGTGTGTGTGTGTGTGTATTCACATGTGGGGCAAATCCCTAACAAAACAAAGACCTAAACTATCCTAAATTGATCAGAATCTATTTTCAAAAGTCTTCAGAGAATACATTTTTAAAAATCCTTCAGGTTTATTATTTCACCTCAGTCTTCCATTGAAAAGAAGTACTGATATGTGTGCATTTTTCAATAAAATCTGTAGAAAATTAGGCAAAGGGGCATTGTAGACTTGAATAATAAGAAATAATGTCTGTTGGCAGACAGCTAAAGACAATGACATCACTGCCATTTTCTTTATTTATTCAACTAATTGTGGGCCATCAAGAGAAAATAGATGATTGACAACCAATCAAAAGGCAGGTATTTTTAGGTCAGATGAAAGCTCAATTGGGGATAGTCTGGTTCAGGAGGGCTGCAGTTGGAAACATCTACAGTCTTCCAAACTTTAAATTGTCAAGGGGCATCTGGAATTCTTAAATGTTGCCCAAATCTGCAGCAAAAGTTAGGAGAAAAAGCCATCTATTAAGGGAAAACTTTGTGTCCTCTCCAAATGTCATCAAATATTGGGCTGAGAGCCACCCTTTCGTGGATCTCAAAACAAGTTAAACTGCATGAGACATGTAAGGGGATGAAAGAATATAAACTTGAATTCAACTTTATAAATAAGGAAGTAGAATACAAAGTAACACACTACATGATGCATAATATGATAGCAGGTTAAGATCTAGAAGGTTCTCTACTGTTTTCTATAGTAATCTGTTAACAATATTGCTCTTCTACTCAAAACTTTGAATAACCAATAAGAATCACTATATTAGTCTGTATTTCCAAGGAAACAGATGATTCAACCAAGTCAAGTGACTAATGTACATGGGGCAGGGCACAATTAAATTAACTAATATGAATAACAACAAGAACAACAGCAACACTGGTACAAAATGAAGTTTCTTTGTACACACAGCACAATTCAATAGCGTTAGAGTTCTTAATACAGCATGGTCTTATTAAATCATCTTATATTCCTCCCAGGAAGTTTACATCTGGAAAAGTTAAAAAGCAAACATAAATCCACCAATTGTCTTTGAAAGATTCAATATACACACATAGGCTACTGGCCAGAATAGATGCTTTTTGAAAAGTGAGTCAAGTAAGAAGTATAGTAATTTCTGGGTAAACATGACAGACAGTCTATGCTGAAGTAAATTAACTAGATGATCTTGATTATAGTCAAATAGTGAAGGAGTTCCTTATCAACTAGATCAAAACGATCATGTGTATCCAATCAGCTTACTTCTCAGACAGCTAGTTGCAGGACCATTGGAACAGAAAAGAGAGAACTGTTTTTCTTGCTGAATTTAATGCAAAAGATCCTAACCAAGAATCCGTGCTAGGGCTTTGCTATAGGGACATGCTGCCATTGCAGTGGGAGGGGCCAAAGAGGGAAAAATGTGACTACTTTAATCATATGTGCAATTTTGAGTGACTATTTTTTTTCAGGAAGAGGGCCCATAGCTTTCCATAGATTCTCAAAGAAATCTGGGACTAACAAATATGTTAAACAAAATTATTTAAAAAATCTTAGGTCAGAAAAGCCAGCTAGGGGGATCTGCACTGTGAGAAAGCCTGGGTGTGTGAGTTCATGGTGTGTACACGACTCTGGGTCTGAAGATTTATGACAATGAAAGAAAATCATATTATGGGGTAAGAATGAAGACAGGCATTAGAAAATACTCCCAACTGTCAGAAAACTAATTTTTCTTTATACTGAGATAATCACTTTGCAACCAAAGTTCAAGCTATTCTACTTTATACTTCAAATAACTGTGTTGAAGGTCACAAGGTACTTTGGACTAAAATGCAAACTTGTGAATTGTTAAAGATTCTTGACCAAGAGAAATTCTCATCAGTGAATGACAATTGTTCCACCTTAGGTAAATTTACATTTAAATTACCAAGGAAAGGTCTAAACTTAGCTGGTGCAGCTTCATATTATTTTTATAGTTAATTTTACTATTTTTCTTTTGAGGAGTTAGGCATACAAGCTTCACGGGGTTAATTTCATGAGCTCAAGGAAGACAAGATCTTTGACTATTTGACAGCTAGCATTTGCATGAATGAAAATGTTCAGATGTTGGATTAATTGTTCAGTGCTCCCATTCATGTTTGGCATCGTGTAGATATTCTAAACACCCGAAGGGCTTTGAAAAAAATGTAAAATGTTGTATAAATCTTTTCCAAATTCAGGCCTATGAGAATCTTGTTGATTTTCTAGTAAGTAGGTGCCCAAAGATATATTACCGGAATTCACAAGCCCCTGTGAGGTGTGGCATCCCAAGTTTTAGAACACTTGATTATGGTTGGGGGCTATGATTCATACCTCTCTATACTTGCTGGTGTGTTTTTTCTTTATAAAGTCTTAACACTATATTTTTTATTAGTCAAGGGATTTAACAGCTTTTTTCCTTATGACAGTGTTTGCAATTATAATTAAGAAATGTATTAAAACTGGAATGAATTAATGTGAAAAATGGATTGAGGCTTGGAACTAGATTTCCCCAGCTTGGTGTGAAGGAATAATTCAGTTTGGAAAGAGCGGGGCAGATTCCAAATCAAACATGACAATCTGAAAAATTTTGAGGAATGCCTTTATAAATTCAAATTTCCGTGCTTGAGTGAACATAGGTGTTAAAAATAACTCAAGGCTTCTCATATATTTTGATTGGCCTTGTGTATTACCCAGATTTCTCTTTGTTGGGACAAAATGCCAGACATACACAATTTAAAGGAGAAAATGGTTCATTTGGCCCATGGTTTCAGTTCGTGTTTGGCTGGCTCCAAGGTACAAACATCCTGGTGGAAGGCCACGATGGAGCAAAGCTGCTCACTTCACAGTGTTCAGGAATCAGAGCACAAGGGAAGATTGCCAGTGCAAAAATACCCTCCAAAGACACGTCCTCAGTCATTCCCCTCTTCCAATTGGGCCCCATCTCCTAATAGTACATTTAGCCATGAGCATCAGTGAAGTAACCCACTGAAGAGCAGAGTACCTCCATGATCCAGTCACTGGGGAGACTCTTAATCCATTTAATTTGACAATTAAGATGAACTGACATGCCTTGATAGCACTGTGCACATGCAATTTTCTCCATCAATGTATCTGCTATTTCAGTCACTGTTTTTGAGGTTACTGAAAAGATGCCTGAGGCAAAAATGATTTTATGGAATAGTTCCGGGGATGGCATCAAAATCTTCTGGAATATACAGAAACTTTTAGCTTAAATTTCTAGAAACAAATGTCAGGGTCAAAGCTTTCATAATCAATTAGAAAAAATAAAAGCTCTCCAATTTACCCAGGATAGAGGAAGCAGGTTTATTTTTACCTAATGGGGTAGGGGTGGATGCTTCCTTTTTCTTGGACTATAGAGGACATATTGTGTCTTATAGCCTCAGAAAGGCAAGAAATAAGCTGATGAAGCCACAGTCTACTTAGCTGTAATCTTTATGTAAACTTCAGGATATGGAATGACAAAAGAGATGAACCCCTTACAAAAAGTGTTAACATGTTTTACCCTTAAGAAAATTCCTAGAATGGAATAAGAAAATGCTTTAATCATTACGGAGTTGAGTGATTAAGGCAGAGAATTAATTCTTTTCTTTCTTCATCATGCCATGAAAAAATAGACTTTCATTTTCTTTTTTATGAAATGAGCACTTGAAAAACTTGAACCTAAAGAACTTAAGAAGTTTAGCTTTTTGGATCTGGAAGTACTTCTGCCTCCTATCACAGAATAGATATTTTAAAATTAGGATTGATAGTGGCTATCAGTGAGTGAGTTACTTACCTGACCACTTGGAAGTAATGAGATCCATGTCAGTGACAACAGTGTACACAGAGAAGGCATCAAGTACATGGATGTTAGTATTTTGTGGTTCTCCAAAGAAGTGCTCAAAAGTTTCTTCAAGTAGGGGGCAGGAGCACATTGACCATTATTCCTATTCCTGCAATTTAGGGCTACCATACTGACATCTGCATTTTCCACACTTTCTGGCATTACCTTGTCTCTTCGTGTTACCTCATTCTTGCTTTTTAAAATGTATCTGCTAGGCAAACACAGAGATTGCAGGTTACTTACCTTAATTCCAAAATACTAACGGCATTTCCTGAGGGAAATATTCGCCTTACAAAATTGAAGTCACCAACATACACACTGCCATCAGGACCAGCAGCTAAGGCGACAGGCGCGAAGAGTTTGTTGTTATGAGCTGGGCCGTTGCAGTTGGTGCAAGCCACACTTCTTTGGTGTCCGTTACCCATTATAGTTGTTATCACTGGAGGTTGCTGGGAAATGAACATATTTTCTCCATTTCCTTTATGTATGATTCCTAGACGGAAAAAAGGGGATTTAAAAAAAGTAATTACCACACAATAATCTTGGCAACATTTAAATTTTTCTCTCATTCATTCAAAACTAGAAATCTGGTGTTGCATAAGAGAACCTGAAAGTGAAACACACTGCCCTTCCTTTTGCTTAACTGCATAATTACAACAAATAGTAATATAACGCTCTACATTAGTTTGTCTGTCTGTCAAGTGGGGACATAAAATGAAGCCCTCTAATGCTGATTCCAAAAGTCTCAATAAAGAATCTTGTGACTAACTTTTAATGATCTCTTGTTCACTCTAGGCTCTGTGAACCATCTGTGGCTAACTTTTCATCTCTGATTGGCTGTCTCCTCATGCCTGTAACACACCTGTCTGAGTTCAAGTGACACCCACTATACAATTGGTATCTGAAAAGAGAGTATCACTCAATTTTGATATTAGATTTAGCAAAACACAATCATGAGGTAATCTACTTTTGTGAAAAGGAAAGAATTCCTATTGCTAGAATGCACTTTAAAGATACATTAATAAGACTTGAATTTTCCACTGCTTTGGACCATATCTCATTATCATCACTGCAAAAAATTGAGATACTGTCTTACAAAAATGGTTTGCAGGCATTTTGTTTGGGCAATCTCACCAGTACCCACAGCTTTAACTCTCATCTCTATAGGCTGAAACTTTCTCCTAAGAGCTTTCAGCTGACATGTAATTTCCCAGTAGAATTTACTTGGATGCCCCACAGGTAGCTCGAAATCAGAAAGTTTAAAACTAATCTCACTATACTGTTTTCTCTTCAGATCATATAAATCTTTCATTCACCGTTTTTCTGCATCATTTACTAAACCTTCTTATCCCTTCTGTGTTCTCTACTCTTCCCCTGAGTATCTTGGTCATGTAGTTAACTAAATTGGTAATCTGGGCATTACCAATACTGTGATTCTTCCTCTCATTCCCTAAGCCTAATTAACAACTTTCACTGAGCCTATCTCCTAAATTTTATTGAAACCATTTTTTTCCTTATCCCTGCTATTACTGCTTTAATTCAGTTTTTCTTAACTTTTCTGGTCCCTATGTGTACCTATCTCCAAACCATTGTCCATGCTTTTCCCATAGAGATTATTCCAGCCCATGTTTTGAAATCATCCAATAGCTGTATATTCACTGTAGAATAAAGGACAAATTTCCTTACTGTTAATGCATACAAGGTCCTTCATGATTTGGCTCTTGCCTTCTTTAGTCTCCTCTTATCACAGTGTCATTTATGTCTTGAGATCCAACCAATGCCAAACTATTTAAAGTGACTTTCACGTATTTCCATACCTCTCTGCTTTTGTATCATGTTATTCCCTCCATAATGACTGCTCTCCTCATCTTGTGTGCTTGGGGGACATCTACCTGTCTTTGAAAGCTCAGCTCTAGTCTTCCCCATTGCTCTGTCCAGGAAGTTAGTCACTCCCTCCTTGTGTGCCCATAGTTTTCCATAGCTCTATTATAAAATTTGCTACATTGTATGATACCATTTTCATTGCTTCTCAGCCTTTCTCATTAGAACATGAATGAGCTCCTTGAAGGCAAACTCTCTGTCTTATTCCTTTCTGTATTTTAATGCCAACCTCTGTGGCTAAGTCATTATAAGTGTTCGGTAAAGGTTGAAAATAGGCTTTGAGTCTTTTGCAGTTTCCTTGTCCAGATCTCAATGATTTTTGTAAACCACTGAACCTGGGCAGAAAATCCAAGTAACAAGTACTGCTGTGCTAAATAGCTCAAGTCAATCCGCACGAGCCAGGGCAGATGAAACATCCATGTGAGAAGGCATGCCAGTGTGTCAGCGGAAGTAACTGACAGCAAATGAATGGCTGCAGTTACAGCGTACAGTCTTATTTTTCTCTCTCTTGCCCCCTGCTGTCTATCTCTTCAGACTGCCTGTTACTCTCCTGGAGCACTTCCTGAAATGTCTTCCTCAGTTCTCTTCCAATTTTTGGTCCTGCAGTTCTACAATAGCAACTACTGATCCCTCTGAGATGGGAACACTGCTGGAAAAAATAAATAAGAGAGTAAAATATGCATACTGCGGCACCAATATATATTTGGAAGGGGCCTTCCAGGAAACAGAAATGCCATCCATCATATAGGTTTTGGATTTCAAGTTTAAGTATTTTACTTTCCCTACCAGGGTGATTTCTGATTACTTTTTCAACATATGATTTGCAAGAGCAGCTATGAGTTACACCCCAACAAATTGGTCTTTTATTACAGAAGTAAGAGATACCTTGAGAAACACTACTTTCTTAGTATTTTGTTAATAAGTTTGTTAGCCAGTAAAGAATTTTCTTAAGATTTAGAATAGTTAAGATTAATATGACTGAATTTCATTTCCCAAAACACATTTAACTGTAGTGTGATAAATATTACAGTTTAAATGAATTGGGAGGAAGTGAATGAGACCGGAAATGATAACTGCACAGCATCCCTGAAAGGAAATCTCCTAACTCTTGCTAACAGAATATCCTACCAGTGAGACTATGATATATTCTTTAATAATTGAGGGAACCACTGTTTAGCAAGTCACTACTTCAGCAACGCACTATAGGGTACATTCTTCAAACATCTTTCCAATTATTGGCTTGGGAACACCAGATTTGCTATTAGCATCTATTTTCCCAGGTAGATCTCTACTTTTTTATATCAATATAATGGTATAGTTAACAATTACTCTCAAAATGACATGTTGTTACTAGGCTCCTGGCAATTTAAAAACTAAAGATAGCTATTCTAACCCATTTTTCTCAGCCTGCATTCTAAAACTCCCCTTTTCTATTAGAAAGCCCAGTACTCCATCAAAAAAGAATGATTAAAGGAAATAAAACATAAGGACACGTACTTTCTGATTACATCTCAACAATTGATGTCTTGCTTTCGTGCCCATGTACCAAAATTACCACTCCTGTTTAAAGCGGAAGCAATCAAAACAAAAATGGGCAAATCCCTTTCATACTGCCCCGTAAAATAGATCATTTTGAAGGGTGTTTTTGTTGTTTCAAGGATCTGTTTAACCTTCCATTACATAGAACCAGGCCACATCATCTAGCAACAATGATTTAATATCAAATCTTTTGCAAAAGGTTGCTCTAAATATATTTTGTTTATGTTCTTGGAAATCTTGATCAATTACTGTTGCCTCCCTTCCAGTTTATTCTGCCACATATGCTCATTCTGAAAACAGAATCAAATGATCCCCGGACAACACACATTATTTATGTGAAGGCCAACTTTCTGCTAAGGTTTGTTTATTGCCAACAATGACACCCTACTGAATGGGGCCTGTTGCACCTTTTTTTCTCTCCTAACTTTTTCTTTTCTCTGATAAAAAGCTAATTCTTTTGTGTAATACGGTAAGCACACTTTTAAACACACTTCACCCTTCTGTTACCTTTCGCAGAACTTCTTTTGAAGGTTATAAATAAATTTGAAATAAAAATTCCCTAGGGAAGCCAGTGGGTGGTGCTTTATGCTGATTTCAAAGAAGAAGGCATTTTTCAGACTTACGAACAAGGAGGGACACAATACATATTTCTCTCAATTCTTGATGGAGAGGATATAAACACAAATTGGGAGGTATGCCAGTATGATAAATGGGAACTTACTTCCTCTCCCAGTAAAACTATTTGTTGACAAACTGCTGGCTTTTCTTGGAGGCTCAGTTAAAGGAAATTCTTTATCCATTTCAGACATATGATGATACCCAATTAGTATCCTGGATTGTTCTTTGTAATAATTTTTAACACTCTACTAGTAGGAAACATTAGGAGATATGTTTGATAAAAATCATATCTTAGCCCTGTAATAGATGATTCATAAATCTTTTTCATAATTTCAAAAGATCAATTTTTCTTAGAAGGAATGAATACACATTCTCTACAATTGTGTAGAGGATGTGTTGGAGGGAATATTGAAAAACACAAGTTCCTAGTGTTTTTACCTTGGTGGAAGTAGGATCGATCTCTCTCTTCTCTTTCTCTCTCTCTCTCTCTCTCTTACTACCTCATCTATCATCTATTTATCTATCTGGCATAATATTCACAAACAATGCTCCACAGCCAATGGTTAACTGTCAGGTAGATAGAATTGCTGCAACTGAAATGACAAATGGTCTGAACCCCGCCCCCTCGTGGGAACTACCCAACGCATATGGTTTTGGAGCCAAAGAAAAACTAAAGAATAGAGCGGCAGCGGACATCCCATCTAATTATATGTGTCTTTGTAACTAGTGAGTGGAAACTGAGCAAAGATAGATTCTGCTTTCCAATCTACTGTCTTAGACCCAAATGCAGGGTACCAAAGAGGGAGGCCTCTTCTAGAGAGGAGCAGAGCGGTGGAATTGGGAACAACGTTGCTCTTGCCTGAATAAGTCAGAAAAGAGCATCTGACCTGAGGGGGAAAGAGCACTCCTTTCTGAGTTGGTGTTCCCAAGACTGCTCCCTCACAGTCATCATTCTTGCTTCTAAAGCCGCCTTTGTGGGTGGAATTTAGACTTGAGAAATTTCCCCAGAGTGGTGTTCCTATGTCCAAGGCCAGGCTGAAAGGTAGTGGCAGAGGTGGCTTCAGATCTGTTTCCTGGCAAGTGTAACTGGTCCTTGGTTAGAAGCACAAAGCCTCACACATGAGATGATAAAATGAACAAACATTCCTTAAAAAAGGATTCAAATTAAGGCTTCTTTCTCAGAACAGAATTATCAGAAATGTAGATACAGAAAGAGGGTTTTGTGGAGTTGTGGGTAAGCACAAGAGATCTTTCTGGGTATGTTAAAAATATTCTCAAACTGGGTTTTGGTGATGGTAGAGTAACCACAGATTTACTAAAATTCATTGAGGTATACAGTTAAAATAGGTGAATTTTGTGGTACATGAATCGTACTTCAATAAAGCAATTAGAAATGCTCAGAAGTAGCTTGGCACCTATTACCTAAAAACTAATTATGGGCAAATGGTGGTGGAGGAAATAGATTTGTAGAAATCACTTGGCCCCCCAAGCCAACTTCCTAAATGGTTCCTTTGCATCTAACACCCGTGTAAAGCAAAGGATGAGAGGACACAGGACTGGGAGCACTCAGCTGGGGCTGGTTCGATTGAGGTCATTTCCCACTTTGTGTTTAATGTCAATGACAGGGGCTTGAAAGAGACAATCCATATACGCCAATAAAAGTGAGTGGAAAAGAAACCGCTGCTTAAAATGTCAAACTCTTTCAAATCAAAACAAAAAACCTAGTAATTTAATAAGTGGCATCTGCCCTTTCGTTTTTGTACTTTTAAAACTGTGGCTCTGATTTTGACAACAGAGAAAAAAGTTGACATTTTATATCTTTGCTTGAATCTTTGCTGCTAAAAGAAAATCAAATGGAAAGAGAATCTAGGATCTTTCTGGAAGTAAGTAGGAGATGCACAGGGAACACACAGCAACAAGGACTCATTTACCTATAGAATCCCATACTGGGACCATAGTAGGTGGTCTTATTTGTGGCGGAAGCAAATCTGGTTAGCTTTGCCAATCAAAATCTCCTGGCCGTTGTGGCTTACTGGCATGGCTGAATCAATTATGATGTAACTGAAGGTAAGATCATGGGCATGATTGTTAGCTCCATCTCTTAGTCTTACAGTATAACTCAGCCTTGGCCAGATGTTCCATAAATGTAGGGTGGATACAAGCATGGGTGGATGAAGGAGTGTAGCTGTCTCAATACCTTCTCATATTCACTTTCTGGAAAAGTACTGCAAAGTACTTGTTCTATAGCTTGCTTAGGATCTGCCTCTAGATGGACAGGAATTCGATTCTACAGTAAAAGTTACCAGTAGATTTTCACAGGAAACCTGGATGGAAATATCAATGAGTGATTTCCTAGTAGTATGTAAAAGGAGGTGGAGAAATGTAGATGACAGTGGTACAGCCTGGGTATCAAAATCATTATGTTTCAGAGAAGCACAGGTTCAAGGGCCTCATGTGGCCCCTTACTTGTTGATGTTTAAATTACAAAATAGGAGGAGGACAAATTCAAAGACCCAATCCAAAAGTGGGCATTGGAGTTGAATACACACTTCTCAGGTAAAGAAATACAAATGGCAAATAAATACATGAAAAAATGTTAAACATCATTGGTCATTCGAGAAATGCAACTTAAAACAACTGAGATAACATCTTATTCCAGGAAGAATGGCTATCATCAAAAAATCAACTGATAACAAACGCCAGCGAGGCTGTGGAGAAATAGGAACTCTTCACCACTGCTGTTGGGAGTGTAGCCTGGTGCAACCACTGTGGAAATTAGTGTGGAGATTCCTCAAAAAACGGGTTGGAAGTCCTATTTGATCCAGCCATTCCCCTTTTGGGTATCTCCCCAGAAGAATTAAAATCATCATACCACAGTGATATGTGTGCATCCATGTTTACAGCAGCACAATTTGTAATAGCTAAATTGTGGCAACAACCTAGATGTCCATCAACTGAACAATGGATAAAAAAGATGTGCTTTTTTATATATAACAGAGTACCACTCAGCCATAAAAAGGATAGAATGGAGGCTTTGATAGGTAAATGGATGCAACTCAAGACCATACTCATAAGTGACAAAAATCAGACCCATATGTATAAACATTGTATTGTGTCACTAGTGTGAAAAAATGAACAAGTAAATAAGATCTGAAATATACAACAGATATTATGAATTGGGAAGAAACTGTTCAAAAGAAAGGCAAACTGTAATGGGGGAAGGGAAAATGAAGACAGGAAAATATATGTATACACAAGATAGTTAATGTTATACAGCTAGTTTCTCTTAGTTCATTAGAAAGAAAGTTTTATGCTAATATTTTATAGACAAGATATCATGCCTATATCTTATACTCTGAATAACTACAGTGCACAATGTATCAACTGTTCTAACTGTCCTAAAAACCTGTTTTGAAAATTGGTTTC